>JAUMHH010179195.1:0-15234 GCA_032359455.1 Chlamys rubida
TGAAATATTTGTTTTTCCTTTTGCATATTAATGCACAGTTTCAGCTAGTACATGTATGCATATATATTGAATTTATTGAATAGTTTTTCATATCTGTTAAATTATCGATTTTTTCACGTATTTCTTTAAAATCGGCACCTCGATCATTAATTCGTTAACAGAACGTTACATGTATCACTGTAAACGGGATACGAAACGCGTTTTTATCCTTGGTCACCGAACCATGTCCCCGATTTGCATTAATTTTAATTACAGATGCCACGTGTTGCAGGGAAGTCTTACGCATTTCCGGTCATGTTTCTTTTTAATATTTTCATGTTTTGTTAGGATTCATATTTCCTTCCTTTTTTCGGTGCATCGCCAGTAGATAATGTCGATTTTTGAAATCAGATCTTTACTTGTGTTTCGATGATGTTCTGAAATATCATCACTGTACGAATTCTCTACAGAAAAGGAAGATCAATTTCTATTCACACTAGCGCTTCCCGGATCTGATACCAACACCAACATTGAATTAACGCAAGCTCTCGCTTTCCGCAATTATTTATTAATGAGAATTACGTTTGTCCTTTTGAAATTCCAAACATATTTGAAGCCATATTTATGCAATCCTTTAACGCTTCCATTCGGTTATATAAAACGTAATAATTAATTTTTCATGAAAAAATTATAAATATCCTGCTTACGAAATATTTCCAGATTGTGTTGAATGTTGATATACGAGTATCAAGCCTGATTATGCATATTGTACATTAATTACAGGTTCTTCTTTTAGAATAATCGAATTTTACGGCAAATGAAAATGAATCCCACAAGATATTTTGATAATAATTTGTCAGTAGCATCCACCTACGTTTGGGAAATTATAACTTAATACAGTTAGCTAACGTCCCTGGATAGATGTCTCAGGGCTAGTATTGATACCGTTTGCTATTTGCATTATTCATCACTCATGCAAGCGTCGTATTCAATCATATCAAGGAAAAGAGCAGGAAGATTTGCAAAATGTCACACAAACCTACATTCGATGAAAAAAGTCGATTTTTAATAGCATCAGCAGAAAGGCATTGCTCTGTTGTGTGATTCTACTTCAAGATCAGATGATTTGACTTATATGGGATTCCTGAAATATAAATCATTCTTTTTGGTTTTCGACGAATAGGCCGAAATCGATATGCTTTTCCAAATGCAGCACTTGTGATATTCATATTTCTTTTCTATGGAAAATGAACGTAGGACACTTATATTTTATAGTTGTCTTGGTGGAAGGAATCCTAGATAGATCGCGCATATGCTTTTAGTGTAATGTGACATTGTGTGTTTGAGGGAAAGAGAGAAAGAGACATTTGAGTATAGTGATACTACAATGACTCTTAATAAACTGGGAAATTCACCAAACAGGAAATAAACAAAACAAGAGGCCAATGACCACAGAGGCTCGCATATTTTAGACATTATAATGACCTTATCCTTCAACTTAGAATAGTTCGAAATGTAAGTTGTCTGTACTGTGAACTGTATCATCAAAATACTGTTAAATTTCCAAATTTCCAACTCAATTACAATGTACTACACATGTCTGTCTCTTTCTAAAGGTACGGGCTATCTTTCATTGCCCGTATTTTAATGGGTAACATCTCGTTCTTGTCAATCTGCCATACGTTATAGCCGATTGTCAATATTAACATTTTTTTTCTCAACATGTCCATAATTGATTTTATTATGCTAACACTGCATCGCGATTCAAATATATGACAACTCTTTTGGTGAAATGGAACAATTCATAACTTTCCGGTATTAAAAATGACTGCCTAGGATATTGCCTTGCAAGTTCAAAAGGTATATATCATAACAAAGAAGTACAATTTGTATTTGTATATTTGTTTAATAATGTTGCAAATACAATACTCTACCGATAACTATTATGACTATTAGAAATTTAAAGCTTTCTGTTAGAAAAGACTATATGTCCCCAAAATCATCCAAATTCGAAATCTCTAATTGCACTTTCAGTTCACTGTTTCATTAATACCTCCCTAATACTATTATTGTGGAAGATTTATTTGTATTTTGAATTGTAGTTGCCGTTGTTTTTAATTATAGTTTCCATGGTAACCAGTTAAAATGTGCATCAATTTGGTCAGGTTTTTGCATAATTGTTTTTTTGTTGAAACTATAAAGCAGATGTTTATTCAAACTTAATATCACAGGAGAATGTATAGGCAGTCACTATATTGTTTTAAGGTTACAAACTTTATTTTGTTCTATGGTTTTTGAGAAAAACAACGATTGGAAAATTATGGAAAATTGATTGAATATTTCACTTACTCATTCAAATTTCAACCATATTTGAAAATACACAAACTGTTTTCAATAACAGTATCGGGTATATCATTAAAGATTGAGCTCGAGTGAAAAGCCGTGATTCGGAAAATACGTTGGACTTGTTAAGGTCGTATAAGCGTGCCGTCGACCTAGATCTGTCAGCTATGTGAGGCGGCGAGGATGGCTTACCATTCTTGTCATCAGAATCATATCTGCTCTTGATGAACACTCTGTCCATACTTCATTGGAAATGTTCGGTACAAACTGTTCAGTCGAATCCAGCAGATATTGAATAGTGATCTCTAGAGACAAGATCTTCCGTGATAAAGACTGTACGCGCGCGTGACAGGGGCTCGATGTAAGATACAAAGAGTTGTTCTGATAAAGGTTTTGTCCACGACTATCAAGCGTTTCGATATCGGATGACATTCAATTGACTTCGTGAAATTGATGTAAATAACTTTATGCGGTGTAAGAAGAATAGTCTATGGGTTGTGGGTATGCTTGAAGAGGAATCTGTCGTTTTTTCATTATATTTTGTTGATAAACTGTATGCTTTTAGTTTTGTCGTCGCATGGGAAGTCTTTTACATACAAAAAACACCATTTGTTTTTCATGTTGGTAAATATAGCATTCATCTGAAGTTGATGTGAACAAAATGAAGTCCTCTTGAAGTTAATAACCAAACATAACTCAATGCAGTTTGTGGCACACAAGCAAAATAGATGCATGTATTCTTTTTTTAAATTGCTGTTCATATACCTGATAATTTTAAAGCATTCAGTCGCCCAAACACTAAAAGAATCTATTTTGTCGTTAAGTGTTATTTACAACACATGAGACAATGGATGTTTGTGCATTCCCTGAGTGACCAGTCTGTAAATATCTGTCATAGCTTCTGAGACTCAAGTCCTGTAAGAAGAGCTAAATCCCCGGGACATAGCATCTATTTTTTGGTTAAGGACAAAACATTAACTTTCTCATTGCATGTATATAAATACGAAAAGTATGATAAAGGATCAACAGTTACGACAACTAAAATGCATAATGATCAATTTTGGTCAAGCTATGAGGTGATATCAAATTGAGTGGTCCATCGATTGCCAGCTGCGATAGGTACACACTATTCAAAACAAATGATAACAAAGCATGAAATAACCGTCATTTCTAATATTTGTAACGATACATGTATGTAAAAGATGAAATTAACACACAGGTGACTTCATCTTTAAATTTAGAAATAGATACAGTAGATCTAGATACAGTAGTGTTATGGGAAGACGCCGCTCTACGACGCCAGCCGTCGGATAAACTCAAAAGAGATATACCCAAAACGCTCTTTAACCATGCTAAAGAAAAACTCTTTTTCAATAAGATCGGCATCAACATGGAATAAACTACCTGAATATGTTACTTCAGCAAATAATGTTAACAAATTTTAAAATGACAACCACTGGAAAAACCAGGAACTTTTTATAAATTACAGAGCTGCAATCATATAATTTATAATTGTCAAATTGTATATATTATGCGCATAATAATTCTTTGTATGTATTTTTTTATTTTGGTATAGAGGGCTTTATGTATAGGTCCTGAACCGGAAATAATCCGTTGTCAGTATAATGTGACCAGGCGGAATGCTGTGCTGGGTGCATTCGGCTGGTGTTTGGAAAAATATCCAAATATATATTCACCTCATTTTTAATTATAACTGTTTTTCATAAAAAAAACAAGACTACTCTCTATGCAATTGTTGAAGCAGGGCATGCACAGAAAAAATACACCAACCGCCTAGCTAGGGTATCATATTTACAACATCATCAAATCGTAAATTGTAATATATATATTTCCTTTGTACAGTCCTAAGATAAACATACCGACAAAATATGCTGCTACTGTATAATCCATTCAAAGCAATAACCATAACACATGAATATTTTCCAATCGGAAACTGTTAGAGTCTTTCCGTCAAACTGTTCGAGTATTCGGGAGCCCAAATTCAAATTATGACGGAAATTCGATAATGATTTACGGTTGACGCCGAAACAGATTTTGCAAACGAATTGGACACCAGTTTTGCCAACTTACTAAAGTCCTCTTCGACAACAAACACGGGATTACAATACATATCACGCGATGTTAGAGCTACTCATACACGACAAAAGAATTATATTAGAGAGGGGACAAAGAAGAGATGGACATATTTCGAAAAATATTGGACACATCTAACATTAGTCCGAATTATTCTGACGTTGAAAAAAAAAGTCGATAAAACGTCAGAATAATTCGGACTAATCTAACATAAGTTTTATTGCATAATAAAATTTGTTTTCTTCTAACTTGTGAGCCATGTGAGTGTTCATTTTCCACGTAGACGGATCTTGTGATATACTGTTCCCTATTCACACACCTTCAGCTTGACGCTCGCCATCAGACGGGACTGGTAAACATGGACAGCACGAGATTTTTCTCGCAAAAAATGGCATTTTCCGCAATTTGGAACAAAAAAATGTTTACAATTGTTTATGAGAAAACAAAATAAAACGATATTGTCTTTGTTGTTTTTAACATTAATATAATGTTTTGAACTTCATTTTTTTAAATATTTAAGATGATTTGCAACAGAGTTCCGTTCAAACGTCATTCCCCAAGATGCTCCCCCGCATGTCATGGAATCACCCTCGGTACTCCACGGTTACGCTCACCTACGCTCTCTGCACCCCTGGAATATGTCATAGCAGAATTGACGGTCGGTGTGCACCATCTTGTTGATGAGAAAAGAACACTAGTTCAACTCCTTTAATGAACATCAAAATAATCTCACGGTCGCGTAACGGTAAAAACTGACTGACTTTGAAGTCGGGCATCGCTCCTCTGTAATCTTCAAAGGACAGGTATCAGCCTAGGGATTGATTTGATCAGGTTGTTCTTTTTATCTGAGACCAATCAAACAGCTATCTTCGTGCCTTCAATTTTGCTATGACATATTCCAGGGGTGCAGAGAGCGTAAGTGAGCGTAACCCCAGGATATCGAGGATGACCCTTCCCACACCAACTGTACCGAATGATTTATTCTTTTCCTCCAACTTCTAACACAGATTTTTAATAAAATTTGATTCAGATATTGCAAGTACAACAAGACGTGATGTAGACATTTTAGATAGGGTACAAATTATTTACCAGGAATATATCCGAAAAGAATGGAAAAACATATGACATGGTTACTAATAGTTATGCTTAAATAATTCAAACAACAACGAAAAAAACAGATTTGTCTATTATGATTATTTCTGTGAGGTGATGTCAGTTGCAAACTTTGGCAATAGATTTCTTCCACTGATAGGAAACAATTAAATGAATTTGATGGTCATTGGTCAAGGTTCAAGGTCAAAGGTCACAGTCAAACATCACTTTTCCGCTGTTGAATTAAAAAGCTTGTACCCCCTGCGGAATTGGGGATTTGCTTTGGTGTCCTCTATTTGGGGACACAAAAGCGACCAAAATAGATCTGCTGTGCCCATTGTAATATTTGGGATCTTTATCTTTCTACTTCTAACTACCTTTTATTTCCTAGCACCTTGTTTGACAACGCCTTACTTTTGGCTTGAATGTTGAGCGTTTGCCCAGTAAGGAAGGCAATTAGTTCTGTCCCCAGAAGTCCTTAAAAATGGTAGTTGTTATTCCCTGCTTAACGTTCAGCATCAAGGGGACTGGTTCACCCGTTGTCAGTATAATGTGACCGGTCGGAATGCTGTGCTTGGTGCCTTCGGCATGGCATTTCAGCGAGATAGCACTGTAAAGTTGGCATCAGATCCGCGCTATCACATGGAGGCAAGCACACCAACAAACCCCGTCTCCGGCTTACACACACGTTAGCAGGCATACACTACACACATGGAGGCACGTCTTTAAATGACCCTAGCTGTTAATAGGACGTTAAACAAAATTAAACCAACCCAAACCAAGTTGTGTACCATGAACCCCTAAACAAATGTAAGTTTATTTTTACACCATAGTGTGGTAAGATTGGATTTTACACCTGTGTAGATTTTGATGGTTATCAGTCAAGGTTAAAGGGTCAAAGGTCATTGGCAAAGAGGGGAGGATGGAGGGTGGTATTTCTTTGTTAGTCTCAGCTCAGTTTGTTTATATTTTAACCCTTTCACCACTGTAGAACATAATGGACTCATCCATATCAATGCATGGTAGAGTCTACTAAAGTTACATAGGGGTGAAAGGGTTAACTCATTCACTCCTGAAAATTCATAATGAACTATTCCAACCTTTTAATTGGAAGAGGTCAAATGTGTCTTCAGTAGGGGTGAAAGAGTTAATAATGCTACAAGAAGACAAGGTTGGGAAATCCCATCCTCGATATCCAGGGGATACACTCACTTTCGCTTAATGCACCACTTGGATATGTCGTGACAAAATCGAAGGATCAGTGTGCGGGTCATTTGAGGATGAGACGAGAAGACCCGTTTGATCCTTTGATGTACATCAACAGAATTTTGCTGTCTTGTAATGATAAATTTGACTGTCTTTGAAGTCGGGTGTCGCTCCTCTGTAATCCTCAAAGGACCGGTATCAGCCTATTGATTGGTCAGGTTTTTTCACCAATCAAATAGCTAGTTGTGTGCTTTCAATTTTCTATGACATATTCCAGGGGTGCAGAGAACGTAATTGAGCGAAACCCCTGGAAAACCCGGGGGAATCCAGGCTCCTGTTTCGTCCCCTGTTAATAGCGTGACTAAAACAGTGCTACTAGAATCTTAACGAGGTTCAGACTTGTGAGAAAGAATTTGTCATTCATAAGGAGATAAATGATATTGTAACAGAACTGGACTGGGTCGATCATCAGCGACCAGGTATCTCATTGGTAGAATATCGCCTAAAGTTCTGTTACAGTGGTGCCTGTGACCAACCCTTGCTTCAAGCATTTGGTGTACGCTTGGCAAGGGGATACCTGAACCTGGGTTGTAAATAGTTGTGTCTTCCGGGGTGAAGACTTAGAAAAAGGAGGGAGGAATATTAATGTAACGGAACTGGACTGGGTCGACCGTCGGCGACCAGATAGCTCCATTGTTCGAGCGTCCTGCTAGAGTTAGGAGGGACCCGTGGTAGAAACCTGGTCTGGCCGTGCATTTTTCCTTCCCTGTTACAATATGTAAATGATTTGTCAGATTAATTTGGTCATACAGATAAAGAATTTACAAGGCAATTTAATGAGGTGATTTATGATGTTTGAGGAATATCTTTGTATGTAGATTAAGAACAATTGTGCATACAAATTGCAAAATAAAATCTTTATACATGTTCAAAATGTTAAAAATATTTTTTTTGTTCAATTTTCAGATGAAGATTTAAATCCACTACCAGAAAGCTTACTATTTATATCAACCAATGAATGGAGAGGCCACAACAGGTAACCTTGACCCTGAAGCAATTACAAAAGAGGTCAAGGGGGAAGATCAGTCGATGAATGGGGAGGCGTCAACATCGCCTGTTGCCACGCGATCCAGTGTTTGGACAAGGTCAAGTGTGGAGAAGTCGATGATTACTGCGACGGCCACACCTTCCAATAAAGACAAGTATACAGTACAGGTAGTCACGAAATTTATGTGCAGGTTTTGTGCACGGCAGTTTGATACGCCAGTCGAAATGCAGAACCATATAGCGACACACTCGAGGGGTAAGTCAACATCGCATTCTTGTTATGTTTGTGGGAAAACTTACTCGACACCGTCAAAATTACAACGCCATGTTAGAGTACATAGCGGAGAACGGCCCTACGCGTGCAATATCTGTGGTCGCAGATTTACTCGCTCCGATCACGTCAAACAACATCTGAAGGTTCATATGCCTCAGAAACAAAGAAACGTTTGTCGCCTCTGTGACATGAAGTTTCTGCGCCGTCAAACCTTACACTCACACCTGCAGCAGAGTCATGGAGTCTCGACGGTGTTTACTTGTCACCGATGCGGCGAGGCGTTCGACTTGATCACACAGCTTCATACTCATAAGGAAAGCCATCTGTCTTTGTATCCCCCGACAACTGAGGTCACAGAAAATGGTGTTATCATCAAAAAAGAGCCCAGTATACCCGAAGATGATGAGAATCCTGTCACTGGCCTTGCTAAATTTAGTTTGGGCCCCCAGCCCCAAGTTCCCGAAGATTTCTCTGGAAAACGGGATACAGTGCCTCAGAATAATGTACGCCGCATCGCAGCTAAAGATGAAAAACCAAATGGTCTGCCAGCCGATTTCCAACTCAGTGAAGATATTGCTATGGAGAGCATCATCAAAGATGCCATTTCAAACGCTGTGCAGAATGAGATGGAACTCTCCTCATATGGAGGTGGGGATTCAGTGAAGAAGGAAACAGAATCTTTTGGTGAGAATAACGCGACTGAAGCAAACAATGGCGACGGATATAATGAATATCAGTCCACGACTACTTTTACTGATGATATGAACATGTTTATTTTACCGTCAGACCTGAAAAAAATCAAACAGGAACCGAAAGATGCGGATGAGATTGAAGAACCTGTGGATGCTGCAGGAAACGGGATGTCAAGTGACTTGAGTAAGGAATGTCAAACTATGGAGGATGATGATGATGACGAATCGGACGAGGGTGAGAAATCTAAAAACGAGGGCAGTAAGATAAACGATAAAAATGAAGAAAAATCAGTATCAAAAACAAATGAACAAGAGATTTCAAATTCTAAAGGTCAAAATAATGATTCTACGACCCCGAACCTTCAGGAAGTTGTGGTGGGGCCTCGCTCATCCACCGGGGTGAAGAAGATGAAATTTAAAGTTATTGGACCAGCAAGCTACAAGGCAGCCATGCAACAGAAGTTACGAGCCAAATTAAAGTCGTACGTTCCAATTTCTACCATCAACACTGTCAGTTCTAGCCCCGGAATAACCACAAGCGTCGCAGCAAATAGTGCTGTCACAAAACTGGTAAATTCCACTCGAACAGCCTGGGGTAGCACCCTGACAACACTTCCAGCGGGTCCAAGTACGGTCAACAAAGTACCTGCAGGAACTCAGGTGAAAAAGATGATGCGGTGCGAGCATTGCTGTATTTGGTTTGAGGATTACGCCATGAGTTTGTTGCACAATTCCCTTCACTCCGCGGACGACTCGGATCCATTCACCTGTAGGAAGTGCTTGAAGAAGCTTGGGAATCGCCTCGAGTTCACGGCACATTTAGTGTGGCACCTCGAACCTACCATGGATGGTTAAATGAGGAATACTCATGAGAAGGTCATCTTGATCTAATATATAAATTCAGATATATATAGGTATTTTTCAACTATTGAGCAGGTTGTTTTTGTGAACTCATGCTGTATAATCTGAAATATTTGTATTTATTCACATTCATTCCTGAGTTTCGCCGATACAGGGAAATTTATAACAAAATATTGGTTTTACAAATATGTGTAAAAAATTAACCCTTTCACCACTGTAGACCATAATGGACACATCCAGATCAATGCATGGTAGAGTCTACTAAATTTACATAGGGAGAAGGGTTAATTAACTTTACACTCATTGACTTACTAAACTCATTCACCCCTGAAATATCATAATGAACTATATAATATATATTTCAACCTTTAAGTTGGAAGAGTTCAAATCTGTCGTCAGGGGTGAATAAGTTGAAACACTTATAAATCCCTCTACAAAATGGTTTGTAAACATGAAACTACAAACCGTAGTACCCACAAATATTTCATTTTATACAGAGTGTTTATTGTTTAACTTTAAGTTTCAAAAACAACCTATATATACATGTTTATGGTTATTCCATACCTGTTATTTTCCCTAACAATAGTGCATATATTTTTAGTCATTGTGTAATATTTTCTTGTGATAATTCTCATAGTTCTTACGTATACGTGTCTGTTGTGTTTACTCGGACACACAAAGTTCACGTTTTGAAAATTTAATCACGTTCGGTGTTAAAGATATTTAAATTATTTATTTATGTTCAGTATTATTTGCTCAAAATATCTATTGGTGTGATTTTCTTTGTGATAAGAAAGATATTCTTTGTTTAATTTATAAAAACCTATATATAGCTATAATATTCCTTCGTGTTTGCCAGTTACAGAATTGGTGATATATTTGTCTGTGTTTCCTAACTGTTTCACACAATGGTTGATTGTTCTGCTAAATTAATTTGCATCAATGTTAGTAGTTCACAATCAATTTGTTATTTTTCCATTCATATGACCAAATGAAAAAAAAAAAATATGTTTCTTATTCTATTACCAATATTTGTTTTCCCCATTAAGTCTTTTCTAAAACCTGAATTTGACTCATATTTGCTAGGAATTTGAAGGAGGTTCTGTATAGTTGATTAATTTGGCGGGGACTACATCATGTATATTTCAGGGTTGTCTTTATCAAAACAGATGCATAGCTGCCTATACGCTGGTCCGCCGGTGAATCCACTAAAGTTTGAAACAGAAAAACAAAACAAAAACGCTGCTTTTTGCACCCCCTGAAGCTTGTGTCCATATCAAGTCCAGCCCTTGACCCGCTCCTTAATGAATCCACGCCAAATAAGGGCTTGATACGCCCCAAAAACGTTTCGCAGGAATTTAATTTTGTGCAACATTGTTAGATAAATACACAGCACTCACAAAGGTACTTCTGTATTCTACTGAAGGGATTTATAATGCGAAACACCGCAAATACAATATTGAATTGTTGTTTTATCATCGTTATTCTGCAGTAAAATTGAAAACAGGTATTTTCTTTTATTTGTGTAGATATTGGCTGGGTATTGAACTTCGCACTCTTTGGTGACCACGCAAAAAGCAAAATTACAGTAATTATTCTATACAAATGTATATTTGTAAAATGGAAAAGTTATTTTAAAAACAAAATAGTTTTTTTTGTAAAATGTAGTAGAAAGTGAAGATATGTTTTACCTTGCTAACTTATTGGCTCACAAAGTTTGAATGCAGATAGCTCTGTTGATGTGCTTATAGTTTCATATTTTATTATCATTATTGTCATAATAATTATAATTTCTGTCTATGGTAAGTTTAGATAAAAACATGTTGATAATGTTATTGAAATAATGGAGAAAACTAAACACAAATCATGAAAACTAAATTCCATAGAAAAAAATATCATATTCTGTAAGGGTTCATATGCATTCTTCTTGAGAATCATATTAATTGAAATAATTTTTCAAAAATGCATGTTTCATCATCTTCATCCCTTCACACTTATCGTCAAACAATTGTTTTTAAATCTTTTGTATAGTTTAGTAGGAGTAAGAACAACAGCTACGTGGTACTGACATGGATCCACCTCGGTAAACAATATCAGAGACCAAATCCTGGTTCAGGTATTGCTAGTTTATAAGAACTGGTGTATAGAATTAAACAAATTTGAAATTCATTGGTAAAATCTTATTTATTAAGGAATTAAAACAAATTAAACATCGCAAAGAACTTTGAAATAAAAAAAAATGTACGAAAGTATTTGCTGAATTTTTAGAACTTGAAAAAGATCAGATGTTTGCAGATGTAGACAATGTGTACGATGGCGAACATTTTACTTACTCGAATGATGGTGTTTGTCATTAGTAAAATCTTACTTGTTAAGGAATTAAAACAACTTAAACATTTCAAAGAAACTTTGAAATAAAAACAAAATTGGAAACTTTGAAATAAAAACAAAATTGTTAGAGTATTTGCATTTCACTTACACGAATGATGGTGTTTTGTTTGAGCTGTTGTTAGTGATTTGTTTGTTAAAAAGGTATCCATGGTATATTTTAATCCATTGACCCCTAAAGTCACACCTAAACTCTTCCAAGACAATGAATTGGACAGTCTATTGTTAAAATCAAGGTGTAACCGAGTTTAATTAATGACATAATGCATACAAACTTGAGAAATGTTTTGATATATATTAAAACAAAGAATTCTAAACATTAACACTTCTTGGTAATCATCAATGGATTAAGTAAAATACTGTTTATAATGTTTTTAAGAAGTTTGTCATGCATGTGGAATAAAGCCCAGATTTATTAAGATGTTGATAGAACGGTTGCCACCCAGAGTTGTCGTTCCTTACACTTGCTTACACTGTAAACATTTACAGTGATATATTTACAGTGTAAACATTTCCAGTGTAACATTTCCAGTGTAATATTTACAGTGTAATATTTACAGTGTACAGTGTAATATTTACAGTGTAATATTTACAGTGTAATATTTACAGTGTTAGTGAGTGTAAGGAACATCACATCTGGGTGAAGATTGATTGAAAGTTGTTGATTTCGGAGACGAGGAAAGTACACATGCCAAATTGAATATTTTAACCCTTTCACCCCTATGTAACTAGAGTAGACTCTACCATGCGTTAATATGGATGAGTTCATTATGGTCTACAGTGGTGAAAGGGTTAAAGACTACCTTTCTAGAGCTGTTAATCCATGAAGTCATTCTATCATTCCTGGGTAATATTAATTCCAGGAGGATATTTTGGCTATTGTCCTGTGGCAACAAATGACTACCTCGAAATTGTTGTAGGGGCCACGTTTGTAGTTAAATTCCCTATTCATCTACGAATATCTGAAGACATTTATTCAAATGACCCCTCGCATTTATCCGCGGATTGAATGCCCCTCTTGTGCATGCAGTAACATGGTAAATGGCAACAATTAGGGGAAAATAATGGTATCTACCACTGGGCTTATTGGCTTATTGACGGTAAACCTGACCTTTCAGTTTAGGTGGTTGTTTGACGGACCCATTTATTAGAAGTAATAACGGTTTTGACAGGGGATTTTTTTGGTTACAAAGTTGCATTGTATATTAATTTGCTAAACATAGTAGGATCTAGTGGGAGGGACCTTGGGTAGTACAGCTTCATACTTCCTTCGTTTATTGAAATAAATAAATGAATAGAAATGAAACGGCATAGCCCCTTAAATGTCTATTGACCATAAACAGTGAAACAACTACATTTTTCCATCAATATTCATTTTTTATTTCATCACTCACTTTAAAATTTATTCTTACACACGATGTTTGCAATCCAAATAGGTGAACTAAAATTATAAAAAAAAAAGAGAAAAGTACCCCTCTCAAAATTTCTAGATTCGTTCCAGGTACACAGTATAATATTATATGGCGGGAGTGGATTGGACAGGTACACAGTAATATTATATGGTGGGAGTGGATTGGACAGGTACACAGTAATATTATATGGCGGGAGAGGATTGGAATGCAAGCTATAGCGTTTGTTATGTGGTCTCCTGATGTGTTTTGAGTTGTATCTGCACCGGTTGTGCTGTGTTGAATGTTATGTATGTTGTCATAATTTATTGTTATAAGATTATCTCAAGGGCACTCAGTAAAGCTAAGGTCAGAAGTTCATTATTCAGATATTGCTATATGGGTCACAATGCAATTGTCATACCTGACGATTGTTTGTGTGGTGTAGGAGATGTACATGTGTTGATAATGCATGTACACATCTACCATTTTCTGACATTTCAGGTTAGGGAAAAATCAGCTTGAATTCAGTTTTTGAATACTTGATGTATAAGACTTGTTTGTTGGAAGTCAGAAATCAACACGACATTTTATTTGACTCATGCTTAGAACTAATGACACTTTTGACCTTTGCAGTACTGAGTGACCTTGACCTTATTTGTTATCATTGAAGAGATTATATTACATTTAACCAAGAATTTATGTTGTGTAAACATGTTTTATAGATAAGTAATACATATACACTAACTATTATTTAGCAGATATAGACGTATAATTTCAGTTTAAGTTTTATTTATTAGTGCAAGTGAGTTGTAATTTTATTTCTTAATATTTTATTTAAAACGTCTGAGAAGAGTTAACTCATTCACCCCTGAAGACACAGTTGAACTCTTCCAATTCATAGGTTGGAATAGTTCGTTATGAAATTTCAGGGGTGAATGAGTTAAAGTTGCAAGTTTTGATGATCTGCATTTGTACACCCATACACGTTGCAACGGTTCGAAGCAAGAACCATTGAAACGGCCAATGACGGAAACTTGAAAGTTCCATACATTTCTTATATTCCTTTCGCATTAAAAGAACACTGCATTTGTCTGAATCAGTTAATGCAATATGTTTGTTTTCCATAAAATGAAATATTAAGACTTTTTAAAATTTTAGATATCAAATGCTTTGAAACTAATTCGTTATCATCTTAGTTGTTCTGTTGGACTGAAAACGGTACTGCCTTCATTGGGCCCTAAATAGTTAGTCGTTAGGTTTATTCCTTATTTTTAATGACGCGACAACTACTGAAAGATTTTTGAAATCGTGTCGATGCTCATGATTTTTCATTTAAAATTTCCTCCAATTTATTTGTTATTATTGTCATTTAATTTTATCTTTCTGCAGTGTATCAAATAAACACGAAAATGTATACGTATTAAATGTACGTATTTCGAAAAAAATATTCAACATCAAGCACTTGTCAAATAAATGAAAAATATTTGTGAAACACTTTATTTTTAAAGACAACAGTCTTCTATATAGAAATCATTGATAAGTAGCAGAAAACAAGCTTATTTTGTCAATTTGAAATATTACATACTTTAATATATATATATATATCTATATAGGTTTTATTTCTATTTATACACAAGTTGTGTACGCTATTTGATATATTATTAAGTTATATTAGCACCACTAGTGCTATGATGGGCTAATGTTTGATTTTCATGATTGGTATTGTTTTTATTGTTACCCAAATATTATACTGAAATTTTCATTTGCGGTACGCAATTCCCGTAAAGTGTCGTTATTCCGTCTTTGCGTATTGCAGAGTTATCTTCTCTTGTGAGCAGGTATTGATTGTTACGTCATTGGTTTGTGT
>JAUMHH010179206.1:0-15233 GCA_032359455.1 Chlamys rubida
TGGTGTGTTGACGCTGTGGTATATTTTCACCTGGTGTGTTGACGCTGTGGTATATTTTCACCTGGTGTGTTGACGCTTAGGTATGAAATGAATTTTGTACTTGTGTGGTAGAGGTCCATATTGTCCTTGTATGTTTGCACAGTTTTTTTTAATATTTTAACTGGTTTCATGTCATCTCCACACAGTAAAGAGGGGAAATGTCCCTGTGGATGACGGTTTATGTCCCTGCGATCAAAATCTAAATTTTGATAATCCTGGAGTAATGATGTTTAAATTTGAATTAATATCCAAGTGGTAACATCAAAATTTCGGCTAAGGTATTTAATATTACATAATATATCATATATGTGACATCAAAATACAGAATTTTAATATACTTTGTACTAGAATTAACAAATGTTTTTGAGATGGTATCAACCCTCAAGAGTGATTTAATACCCCTATCACATGGCCAGACATTCATCTTTATTGCCTCACATATATCTACCACTGTAGAACATCTTTAATTCAGGAATGATGTCGGACGCAACAAAAGGGTTAAATAGGAACAAGTATGATACAAAGATGATGAGAAGGCTTCCCCATACCATATCCGGCACCGGCTCTCGACAAATATCAGCAATGTGAATGTAAACATTTTATTGTTTGCCTATAGTTTTCATGGTTTACGAAATGAAATGTAAATTTGCATTTTGATTAGTTTTTAATTGTATATGTATCTTGAGACAATTATTAATATGTTTTACACAAAATAGCATTATCTCCCTTGTATTTTAATCTCGAACTGATTCAGAATGTATCCTACATGAACTACATTGAATTTCCTTTAAAAGCACAAAGCACTTATACTGTTGAGTATTATCGATCACTTTGAATCAAGTAGAAATCATTATATTAGGAATTGTTTTAATTAAAGTATTAGGTGGATAGGACACAGAATGTCGAATATAGTTATTGAATATATATTTATTGTAGCTGCAACGATTGACACAGATTTTCGCATTGATTTGTAATTCTGAAGTAGCATTTGTGTAGTAACAGTGTAGTATTTATCATATTTATGTTTAAACCCGAGTATCTCGAATACCCCAGCCACATTTAAGTAGCAGGATAACGAAATGGACTCTTAAAAAAACACGGAACTGAAGTCGTCACACTGATATTGGTATCTCTAACGCAGCGAACAAAACCCGCCATGAGATCCGGCAGACTCATGTGTCATACTGCTGCGCGACCCATTAGATATGAATCAACGCCCGTCTTGAATTTTTCTTCCAAGATAAAGCTTCATTCTCATTAGGCACAACTCAACAGTTATTAGTTATCAATATTGAAGTGGCACACTAAATGTTTTGCGAAGGGTCACGTGGTACAAAACACTTATTAACGTCGAGGAGGGAGCAGAGCTTCAGATTAGTATAGTCATGTTCCTGTCGAGTAGTACTTGATGTAACAAATTTGAATTCCGAGTGTGCCCTTTAGTAATGACAATATGGTATAAACGAGCCGACAGCTAGCACAAAGGGGAAATAAATCAAAGCGTAGCATGTCATAATACATTTATAAGATTTAAGGCTGTAATCAACGCTGAAGAATACATGATTTACACGTTTAGTTGAAACCCTATCACAAAAAGACAGATTTTAGATCACCTAAAATTGACATAATATGGACGCATTAGGTAACCAAATACAAATTAATTAAGTTAAGATTGTAATGCACGTAGCTATAGAATCTAGGAAAGTACTACTTCAGTGCAATCTCTGTGAAGGGACTTAGTGACACATGTAAAATACACATTTTTACTGTTTGAGAAAAAACTATGAACGTGCACCCAAATATCAAATGGTAATTAAATTTTATTCTTATTGTAATTTGATAATATTATTATCAAATCAATTATTGTTTATATGTTTAAGTTCATGATTAACGTCTTAATAAGTTTTGTTTTGTTTACAGAAGAAAAACACAGTACAATTATCTTGTTGAAATCAGACTTGTTTTGTAATACATCGTACTGGTATCAAGAATAACATTACAAAGGGAATGTAATGAGCAATGTTTGAGTAGAAGACAATCTCAACATAATATCGATGTTCCGATAGAAACAAACTGTGACCACTTGTAGGAGACTTGCTTGTGTTTTAAGAAGCTGATTATGTTTAAGGGATGTTAAAGAGAGGAAATAAGATACCATCCAATCCTTTGGTTTTACTCTAAGATGATGTTTTGTCTCCAAACAAGACATTTAAGATACCTTCCAGAACTTAATATTTATAGCTTTGCAGTAACGATGAACTCCCCTCAAAATGGTATGGAAATGTTTAACTTCCCTGATAAGCTACTCTAAATGATATTTTACCTCCAGAGAAATATTGATATATTGCAAGTTAAAAATATTTCAAATAAAAGAATATTTAAGTGTCAACAAATGCGCAAATCTAACTCAAAATCGATAAAACTAGGCCAAATGTACTGCGGCATGTTAACCAATTAACCAGGTTTGTAAAGCGGTGATGTTAGTATCGAGAAAGGGAAAGTTCAAGATCGAAAAGTCGGAATCGTCCCGCCTATCGTGCAGATTAGCAGTAAGTCGTTCATGTCAGTAATGTTGTAAATTGTAAAGATCATGGAAATCAGCTGAAGTTAAAGAGTTTGTAGCGTTCTTGATTTTAAACACAGGGGATATATGACATGGTCAACAATGTTCTCATATAAGTACAACCGGAACCACGAATAGACAGAATGTACGGATGCAGCTGTGGACGACGCCTATATTACCACAGGGAGATGGCCGGCCTTGGGACAGTACTGCTGGCAGAACCAGGACTTGTGTCACTACAAGAGCGATAAAGACCCTTACACGTCGACTGTACACTGACATCGTCAGTGAATGTCGGTAAGGACAGGGACACTATTTGTTACGATTGTTTGCTGGGATCCGAATTCAAAATATATGTTGCCAGCCAGGAACTCAATTATTCTCATGATTTCATCCTCTGGTGCTTTTCACAAAATATGCCCGAAAATAGTTTACAACAATTTATTTATATCGCTGTTGGCTTTTCATATAAAGCTCCACAATAATTAAAGGAAACATTTCTTCATTAGCTATGAGGTGTGGTAGTGTCACGAGTAGAAATGTCATAAGTTCTGATAGAAGAAACAGATTTGATTAAAGGATGTTCAAGAAATGTTGATAATCGAATAAATATTTCAACATACAGTGTCAAAATCTGTACGACTGTAGTTCTTATTGAATTAATAGCACTGAGCCTGTAGTATGAAGATTGGACAGTAGCTTGGTTGAGCGACCATTAATCCAATACAAAGAAGGTACGTATCCTTACCAGTAATTGGTAATCATGAAGGTGAATCCAATTAAGCATGCGCTCATTTTGTCCAATTCTGGGTTTATCATTGTATTGACCGAGTTATTTTATGGAGGTCCTGGAATAGACTCAAACATTCGTTAAACCAAATAAGACTGTGCACGAAAACTATTAAAAACCATCGGTAGAAACACTTTCAGGATAAGGATTCGATAGTTGTGTTCTAATTACTGTACAAACTAGTCAGCCATGTTTTCCACCTAAAAGTCCCCAATCCATCTTTAAAAAATCCTTCAATGGAATTTTATGACAATGTATACATTAAATATTTATTCAGCAGATTTTGGGTCACCTGATTGTTTCCCAGATTTGACGTCGTACCCACTGGTCTCCTTTTTGTGACTTCTAAGTTCCTGATGTTATCGATTTGTATTGACTTTCAGTTCAGATCGTGCCTTGTGTATTGGCGACGTGGTGAAGTTTTGTTGTATTATTTAAACAGTTTTTAACATATTTTATCCTACAATGCATAAACAAAACAAACCTCAAATGTTAAAAGTACAGATGTCATGACTCAGTTCTGTGTTTCTCCACTTTTATGAAAGAAAAAGATTCAATTGAAATTAAATTGAATAAAAATGGCCACACAAATGACGGAAGGATAATTTATTAAATGTTTAAATGTGTTTTCCCATCCCTCTGGTATTGTATGAATGATATATCAGTATTGAGCTATTAAAAAGGTACTTTTAAACTAATTTGAGATTTTATAACGAAATACAGAAACAATCATGAATAACTTTCACAACACAGCAAGCTATTGTAGTTATTATATGAAATCAGCGTATGAAGTAATGGCTATACATCAACACTACCGTGAGTTACATTCTATATTGGTATCGTAGATGTGCTGGCGATTCCAAAAGTGACACACAAATTCGTTCTTCAACAGACAACGTAAACATGGATTCTATTTATCAACGAATTAGACCATAAAACGAAAGTAGAGCTTGCTGTACTATCCCTATCACAGCATAAACCACACTACTGTTATACCCCGTAGTGAATTTCCATTGCAATATTTGCTGTAGATACATAAAGAAAGGGTGAGGCCAGATGAGATAATTAAGGCTGTAATTTCATTCTAGGACTTACCCCTAAGATTGAAATACCTGGAATTAGATACTTGATAGTCTGTTTTAATGTAAGATTAGACCGTGATCGATATATACGTACTGAATATCTCGTGTTTTAAGCTCCAGATAGATTTTGGAAGCATTGCAAGTTGTCTATCCTGGTTTTATTATTCTGTTGACTTACAAATGAAGTTAGTTTATGGAGGTCCTGGAATACAGACTCGCACATTCGCTTTGCCAAAATAGACTATGGCTGAGAACATCAAATAAAACCAAAAGTGCACTCAAAGCTGAAATATTATTATATTTTGCTTACGATAATTTTGTTATTTCTCTCTATATTTATCAAGATAAATGTCTAGGAACATATCACACGTCATCGATTTACTGGCTCTATTTGAAAATGTAGGTCAAAAGCAAGAATAGTTCCTAGTGGAAGACACTGGTCTACGTTACCAGAGAAACAGATCATTGATCAAATATCCAAAAAGAAGAGTTTTCGTCTAGCGAAAATATGCAATCACTCATATTAACACACCACGTGACACTCTTTATCCAATAATGTTCGTCTTTTGTAAAGTAACCCGTGTGTATGTTGGCTGTCTGAAGGAGAGAGCACATTAATTTTGTCAACGTCACTACCCATTACTACCAAGGGCTGCAATGATAAGAATGCCACCAGTCTTGCCGTTTGTCACATTCACGTATATTGACGTATTTGGCCCACGTGGCCCAGGAGCCAGCATTAAGTGCCACCTGACATTGAGTACATACGTACGTACCCCATGATGGGGCAACAGCAAGAGACACAAGGGTCGCATAGCGACGTAACAAATGGAGCCCTCGAGAAACCCAACATTTATGCATAGGGTTGAAGTAGAAGTATTTTACCAGGACGGTGCTGGCAGTAACTAGACGACACGTAATCAAACCTAAGCTCATCAATATCCCGTAATGGTTGGCACCGTAGCCACTTAGATAGCAGATACTTTTTATACACTAATCACAGGTCTGGTATTCCGGGACACATTGTTTATACCGAGGTCGGGAAGCCAGTCCTGGCCCACGACACTCTACCAGTATTCTGATCACAGATACACTTGGCACACCTCAAACCTTACACTTCTCTCTTACATATATAACAATGTATATAAATATATTTAAAGTATATATATAAACAATGTATATACATATATTTAAAGTATGTCTTGTTGTGTTGTATCTATTCGTATATTGTACATTTGTATATATGAATATGTAGCATATATTCGTACATTGTTTGTGTTTGAATAATGATACGAGAAACATCTGGTCTTATTATCTTTGTACTTTTTCAAGTGTCCCCATGCAAATATTTCCTTCATTCATATCCCAAGTGTATAGCCTTGATTTCGAATAACAGTTTTACGGTTACTCTTATGCTATTCTTTTGGTTTTATCACATTTCCGTTTTACATATCGCGTTAACCACAAGGGATTGACCATTTTGAACTTCAGCAGAATTTTAAAATTAAGTTTTAAATATCATTTGTCATAGGCACAAAAATGATCTTAAAAGTAACATATTATGTAAAATATTATACCTGTGCTGTGTGCTGGTCGTCTTTCCTATCTTTACACTATCTACAACATAAGAATCATTAAAGTTTATCAATGTATATGTTTGTGTATCATAACAATGTCATCTAACCAATCCAAGGTTACGGTCTGTGATAATTGTAACGTAGTTATGACGACGAACTGTCACCATAGTCAGACATCGCGGTTGTGGTCCTGGTTACTCTACACTATCACTAAACTATCCGATCTCGGGAATATGTGTTCATCTTACAGTGGAACTCTTTGTAAAGGAGATTCATGTCACAATTGTGTACCATCTATCCTTAAAATATCGGCTAACGAGACTTACTCCACATGGTTGCTGTAGTATTAATTAGTAGGTTTGGATGTATCATTAACCCTGGGTCATGTCGTAGTGGATCACAGCAGTATCGTTTTTATCTGTTCCTGACTGCTGCTGCTGAAATACACGATATAAGGTTGAGTAGTAAGTAACAAAGCACACAGTTTAGCTACTTAAGAAGATTTGTTTGTGACCCAGACAGAATGGAATCAGTTTGTTACAAGGACGCTGTAGTCGCTGTAGAGTGACACACGTTTATCTTTACACAGTATTAGTAAAACACTTTTAATGTGAATTCGATGTATGTTCATATGCCCTATTTTTGTATTCTTCTCTGTTATGTTGATGTTCGAATTGATAATTTTTCTTAAACAATCAACATCTCGTTGTGGAATTGTTCTTTTGGTTTAGGCTAGAGGCTCGATTGATATCTATCTGGTAATGTACGGATTTAATGAATTTATCTGTTTCTTTGTTTATAGTTTCATTCTTAACTTCCGGCAGGAATTTTCCTTAACGAGACTTTACTTCCAGGTTGATTAAATGACCGACCAGTCATGTAATATCACAGTTTTACTTTATACACAAACAATGTACGTATTAAACGTGTCGGAATGTTTGTCCTGTTTGTGCTGTTTAGTAGTCGGGCTTTCTCGATCCGACAGATATTCTTTCAATTGAATCTCTATATCTATCTCGCCCTTTTTTTTTAGCATACTTGGACACTTCACCTTACGATATATATTATGGATTCGCGATATCTTTAAAAAAACAAACCATTTTTCTTTACCTTAGAGACAAAATGTTATATATTTACAGTCTTGAGAACACTTATTTCACTCCAGATATAATAAATATCATCAAAATATGTGGGATGATAAAACTTTCTGTGTTCTTTCAAATCTGTTATAAATATCGTTTTGTTGTTCTTGAGATAGTAATTGTGTGCATGAAGAAAGGAAAGATTTGACAGAGAACTTCCTTGCTATTGACATTCACATTGACGGTATAACGAGATAATGATACATGTACTTCAAACTTTTATCATTTAGTTACAGACATAGTGGATACTTGGTGACAATAAATTGTGGAGTTATTTTGTAATAACAATAACAAGAATATTGGCTAATTTACTGTCAGGGAAATGATTTCAGAACAAAATATAAAAATTATGATCTGATTGACATTTAAAGAAACCCCCAAAACAGCCGCCGACATACTTACAGAGGAAAGAACATTGGAAAACCCAAGACATTTGATGTCTTCCTTGTATTATGAAACATTTCATTTATATTAAAAATGAAAGATTAATCTATATTGTGATCAGGGCCCGTATACATGAAACCGTTCTCATGCTGAAGCATGGATTTTGTGCTCAAGCCTAATTTCTTGTTCCGGTTATAAATCAATAATAAAATCTTACTGTGTTACTGATTTTGGAAAACGTTGAAAAGACTTAAAGCCGATGACTGTTTTTAATGTTTTCATTTGACTTTTTGATCGTTTGATCGTTTGACATGATTAAGCTAGTTACAAGAAAGTTTGTTTGAGCACAAAATACATACTTGATCATTAGAACGGTTTCATGAATACGGGGCCAGATCATTCTGCTCCGGTTGTAACTTAAACATTTATACAAATTAATGGACGTGAAAGGTCACTTCCAACTTATCTAATTTTCATTACAGGAACATGATGTTTTGGATATGGTTGAAAAGTGCATTGAAAACTTCAAGTTATTACATTACTTTCTAGAACATAGTGATTCCCCGGCCCTTTATTCGACAGAGATGTTCAATTTCTAATAATTAATCAACTAATCAAGATGCACTGTAAATAGAAAGAAGGAAGGTTTATATGTTTATATTAAGTAAATGCAACATAATCTCAGAGAAGAAGACTTTAAAAATTCCACAAAAATCCTAGAAGCAGGTAATAGTCTAGGTAATTTGTTTCCCATATATTGTACCTGGTATATCAACTGGAAACAGTCCGCCAATTTTGGTTTGCCTCCCTCAAAGGCGATGATATTTCATTGACCGAAATTCAGACACCATATAAGGCTATCAGACTATAGATGTTGTCCAGAACACATAAACTAAAAACGCTCCAAGAGGGATACTAGTATTCAGCAGGCATATGAATCGATTATTTTTATTTGGATCAGAAGACACACACTCCACGTCAAGGACGGTAACTATAGTTACAACAGTAACACTTATGAGTCCAGCTAGGAGGAGTCTTTAGGGAACCTGTGCTGGAAAATAACATTAAGTAACACAGTGTAACACTTTAGATAGGGAGAAAACATCTTCAGAAGATGTGTCGGGGAAGTATTTTACCGGGGGTCTGCGTTGAACAAAGACAACGAATACGAGAATTGGATGTCGAGTCGCGTGCCAGGAGTCCTATTGACAGTTATCATTTTGAGAAAGCAAAACGAAGCTGTCAAACGCGTGTGAAAGCGAAAATACATCATGAAAAGGTCACTGTCCAAACTATGTTCAAATGCTTTAACCATTGGTTCTTAAACTAGACCCTGAGCTTCGTTGATGAAGGTCAGTCTAATGAATACATGGCAAACAATGAATTATTTACACACAGTTAAGTCGTTGGTAAACACAGTAGACAAAAATAATTAAAAACAAGAAAAATCATAAATTAGTAAAAATTTTAATTTAATTCAGGATGATTCAGTCGTACAAATCATTATACATTTTATATACAAATTTAATAAATATTAATATTCCAGTCACATTGTTTTAAATATTGACTGTTATTTAAACAAACTAATTACAATAATGCGTTTCTCTCATCATATAAGAAAATATATTTGCGTATCGAACATGTACAGTTATATTGAGGTATATTAACTTTCAGTCCAAACACACACACACGCAGACAGGAGGGTCACTTGGCCGTGTATGTACACGTGCGTGAGCAGAATTAGACGGGACAAGGGAAACATACATCGCACGTCAGGAATCTATCGAACATTTATTATTAGCGGTTTGTGTGGAAAATTAAAAATATTTGAGAAATATTAATGTCGGGACAACTCATTATACACTGTTCCAAACCAAGATTTAGATAATTTATCTTAACTCACTTTGACCAGTGATGTACTCTATATATTGTATACCAACTTTCTGAATTGTAGCCATTGTAGCTCAGAAGCAGCCCAATTAATTACATATGTTGGAAGTCATAGCAAGGAAATAATTGAAATAAAATCTTTTTGCTTAAAGGAATTGCAACCAAACAGCATTGTTCTATAACAAGCAACAAAAAAGAAACACATTTTGTAAATTCAGAAGCTACAAACCCAATACTTCGAGCATAATTTGATGTATTTTTTTTTTATAAAAGTGGCAGATGAGCTCCGAGTTTAAGTAACAATGCAATTCAATAATATTGAGTCTCCACCTTAAAACGACTGTCACAGATATAAGTAGATCGTACATATAAACATTCTCACTAACATGATGGATGTGTGAAGTGGGTAATATCGTGTGGGCGTTGTCGGTGAATGTATCATGTGATCTCACGACGGTTGTCACGTGGTAATAAATACACTTCCCGAGCACCTGATCATATCACGTGACCCATACAAACGTCTCACTCGCGCAGTACACGTGCGATGGGTTAAATGATTGTTTTTCACATGTTCATGGAAGGGGGTCAATTATCGCGCTGTGTGTCGTTATCAAACATGTCATATGGTCTATCATATTATATAAAACAAATGTATTTTTGGTATACAAGAGGACCAAAGTGCCATACAAATTAACTAACCATAGTATGATTGATGAAACACTAGTGATATTATTGACACAACACATTTTGTAGATAGGCAGTATCACTACCGTCCTACTTGCATATCAAGCTACATGGAGTATAAAACATAAGAATACATACAACGTTATTATCAACAATATATGTTTAAAATTATCAATTATAAACAGGAACTAAATCACATGAGGTTAAAGATGTCATACATATGAAAATATCAGACATTTACCGATAATGACTATTACATTCTTTGATAAATTCGTTACACACGTAGTTATGGCTGTAGAGCTATAGTCAGGTTTTGATGGACAAAATGTTCTTTTATCAATTCTATTATTTTTCTGATTACTACAATAACATGTACACACATGTAAGTGTTCATGTACCAGCAAAGTTCCTAAGCATCCTCAGTTACATGTGGTAGTCAGATAATGTATATATCTTGTATCGATAATATCAACCTAGTGAAGTTGAAGCCAATACGATTGGAGTATTGACATTGTACAATACGTTGTTGTAGTGTTCTTTCATCCTGTGGCGATATGTGCTTTTAAGTTTTGAAAGCAAAGTATGCTATTTAAGAAGGTTATTGCTTAATTTGGTAACAACAAAAAACAGAATTTGATGTAAAGTGCGTTGATGAAAACCCCCCCGCAAAAATTGGTGTACTTGATCAACAAATTAACCACCATCTTTCTATATATATTACATGCCACATGTTGCCTTTTTCGTCGCAGAACAACAATTAATTTAACAAATGTTTAAATCTAATAATCCCACAAATCAAATTCTGTTATGTCTTATAGCATGGAAAATCAGGACATGAGCGCTATCAAATTAAATACATTTGGTAAAATTAAATTTGAATGTAACAATTTTATCTTCAGGGCCCTTATTCACGAAACCGCTCTCATGTACTAGCTCGGATTCTTGATTGAAGCCCTTATTTCATGTTTCGATGATTATTTAATTTGTCAATGATTCGGAAAATAATTGGGAAAACTATTTTCAATGTTTATACTTGACATCTTGACTGTGTCACATGCTTTAAACGAGTTAAAGTAATGGTTGTTTGAACACATAATCCATGCTTCCTGTCGCATGATAACGGATTCACGAATATCAAGTCTGATTCTTGGTACATTTGTATTGATTTTGCAAACATGATAATTTATTTCAAAGTTATTTTATTGTGTATGTTGCCGTACATCACACTTTCAGATTTTAGAACTGGTATGGGTGTATAAATCTATCAACAGCGATTTGTTTTGTGTTAAACATATTTACTGTGAGAATGAAGCATTTTAACTTGTAGTTTAACTTTAACTCCCGTAGTTTAACTTTAACTCCCGTAGTTTAACTTTAACTCCCGTAGTTTAACTTTAACTACCGTAGTTTATCTAAAATGAGAAAGAAGTAATCAACAGCTGACACAAACGTTTGCGAATATCTACTTTGGGAATGAAGTGATCAACAATTGATTGTATTCGTATTTACGAATAAACATTTTGTCATTAAGATTACTTAAGAGCCAACTTTGTATTTTAGAATATCTATTTTTGAAATAAACTAATTAATTTAATAGTTAAAGTGTTTTACTATTTTGATTTACATATTCTTCTTTGTTAAAAGGAAGACTACAATTGATTCCGTTTCGGTTTCGGTTTGTTTTCATGTAATAGTGTGCACTGTCTGACATTTTTTTTCCAATTAACTTTAATCAAAGATATGTTTGATAATTTTTTTGTTTTGTTTTTGTTTGTCTGACATTTGTATTGTTATACTGTATTCGTTTAGGTTTACTCGCTGTAGTGTATACATAATGTATCGAATACTTGTATTATTTAAATACCTCCATTTCATCAGATATTATTTTATTATGTCGTGATAGAAATCGATAAAAGATGCTTTCATCAACACCTGACCAGACCTTGATGTAAATATATACTTCCTTTCATTTACCCACATTCACACGCACGTCAGTACACACCACACGCATACATGACATCCTCATTCATATTCTATGAAGGCAGAAATTATGTAAATCTTATAGATAATGTTTCCACACGGTATCATATACACTATAGTGAACATTTCATGAAAAATAATATCATAATAAGTTATAATTTATTGAATTCATAAACAACTTAACATAACGCATTATAAACTACTCATATATAAATAATATGTTTTAATATATCTCTCTCCATATGTCTGTATAGAACTAAAACATATTGTTCGGAGTTTTATACAAAATACATAACTAAACCTGCACGGTGAGTATTACGATTCCTACGACATAAACATTTACATTTATGCACTTTGAACCTTGTTTGACTGTCCAATTCCAAAAATGTATTCGGCTTACATAAAACTAAGCGAATTTACAATTTATCATAATAAGTTATAATTTATTGAATTCATAAACAACTTAGCATAACGCATTAAAACTACTCATATATAAATAATATGTATTAATAAATCTCTCTCCAATGTCTGTATAGAACTTAAACATATTGTTCGGAGTTTTATACAAAATACATAACTAAAACTGCACGGTGAGTATTCAGATTTTAGTCAGGTGTTTTGAATATACTGACCTACGACATAAACATTTACATTTATGCACTTTGAACCTTGTTTGACTGTCC
Source organism: Chlamys rubida (assembly GCA_032359455.1). Classification (NCBI taxonomy): domain Eukaryota; kingdom Metazoa; phylum Mollusca; class Bivalvia; order Pectinida; family Pectinidae; genus Chlamys; species Chlamys rubida. Next base: position 12,815 of record JAUMHH010179206.1, read on the forward strand.
AGTTCCAAAAATGTATTCGCTTACATAAAACTTAGCAAATTTACAACATCCGGCCAATGGCATTTGTATACGGTATATCAATATCAATGTGCAATAGCGAAATATACAATTTAACTTCATTTCCAAACCAGTGCCTGATTTAGTTGATCAAATCTAATAACGACTGCTAATATGGTATTTTGAGTAACGTCATTTGTTTTTAAAATAAACTTATTACTTTGTAAATATAAACAATAAAACTTAACTAAAATGTATTGAGAGCTTAATCGAAATGAACCAACTAACGCAGAGGAAATAAAGCAATGATTTACTTGCTGCTCCCTTGCATATTGTATGGACGTTATAGTGAGAACGAGTAGGTGAGCATCCTGTGGCTGTCGTAAAGGGTTTGTCACGTCTTCGCCAGTTGTTGTATCAGATAATTAAATGTCAATGAAACGGCTAATATTCCTGCAAAATGGCTGGAGAAGGTAATACAGCAGTGATTTTTTCCACCATTGGACGTACCTGTAAAACAGCAGCAGACACCTGTCAACACCTGTGTATCAGTGCTTTGTAGGGAAATCAGCAGTCAAACGGTGCACAGGTATACATTATGTATGACTGAGGGTTGCCTCATTGTACATATTACACTTTTTCGTCGTAACAAGTAGAATCACAATGTAATGTTAAATGGACAAAAATATTTATTATTTCGGGTTAACATGTATTTCAATCAGCTGAATAAAACTGAAAGATGAATAGATATAAATAATGCAAACACGTACATATAGTTTCAATTGCAGTACAACCTTTCTAATCCAATAGCCTGTGTAAAACAGGATATAGGTAAGATAAGGAAGTATGTGGAAGTACACTGGATTTATTTAATAGTTTTCATTAGCTCACAAAATTATCTTAGATAGGACAGAAGTTTGGAATATCTAGGAGTAGATTAGACAGACTGTACAATAGAATTACAACACATAGGACCTTCGGATAAACATGCTTCGATTCATCGTGTCCTTAATTTATCAGTAACATACATTTGCAAATACAAATGTATTAAATCGGTAGCTCATTTTACATCGACAAAGTAGGTATTGAATTGAAAATGGTTACAAATGTGAAAATCACGTGCTCTGGAAAGTAATCTAATCCCTCGTGATGTCAATCGTGAGATTTTTACACATGTACAAAGTAGATGAATAGGAAATGTCACACAAATATTGTTTACAAGAAAGAAATGTCACGCATACATTGTAAATGGGAAAGAAATGTCACACATACATTGTAAATGGGAAAGAAATGTCAAACATATATTTTTTTTGAAAAGAAATGTTATACAATTATTGTTTATGATAAAGAAATGTCACACAAACATTGTTTATGAGAAGAAATGTCAAACATACATTGTTTATGATAAAGAAATGTCACACAAACATTGTTTATGATAAAGAAATGTCACACAAACATTGTTTACGAAAAAGAAATGTCACACAAACATTGTTTATGATAAAGAAATGTCACATAAACATTGTTTATGATAAAGAAATGTCACACAAACATTGTTTATGAAAAAGAAATGTCACATAAACATTATTTATGATAAAGAAATGTCACACAAACATTGTTTATGATAAAGAAATGTCACACAAACGTTGTTTATGATAAAGAAATGTCGCATAAACATTGTTTATGATAAAGAAATGTCGCACAAACATTGTTTATGATAAAGAAATGTCGCACAAACATTGTTTATGATACAGAAATGTCGCACAAACATTGTTTATGATAAAGAAATGTCACACAAACATTGTTTATGAGAAGAAAAGTTACACAAACATTGTTTATGATAAAGAAATGTCACACAACCATTGTTTATGATAAAGAAAAGTCACACGAACATTGTTTATGATAACGAAATGTCGCACAAACGTTGTTTATGATAAAGAAATGTCACACACACATTGTTTATGAGAAGAAATGTCACACAAACATTGTTTATGAGAACAAATGTCACACAAACATTGTTTATGCTAAAGAAATGTCACACAAACATTGTTTATGATAAAAAAGTCACACATATATTGTTTATGAGAAGAAATGTCACACAAACATTGTTTATGAGAAGAAATGTCACACAAACATTGTTTATGATAAAGAAAAGTTAGAGGTACATTGTTTATGAGAAGAAATGTCACGCATACGTTGTTTGTGAAGAGGAAATGTCATAAATACCTGATGGTGAGGATGAAATTGCACACATACATTGTTAATGAGGAGAAAATGTCACACAACCATTGTTTATGGGAAGGAAATATCACACTTACGCTGTTTATGGGAATGGAAATTTAACACGTACACTGTTTATGGAAAGAGAATGTCACACATACACTGTTTTATAAAAGAGAAACGTCTAACGTACATATGAGGAGGA
>JAUMHH010179217.1:0-10398 GCA_032359455.1 Chlamys rubida
ATAATAATAATAATAATTCGAGGTTCTTATATACCGCTTTATCATAACCTAGTTCGTAGGTCGTCTCAAAGCGGTTCACAAATTATTATCCGTGGTTATTGAACATTGAACGCTGTCGTATCAGAGAGCAAAACATTTAGTTGGAAATCTGGTCATTATGGTGAACGTACCAGTGCTTAATGTAAAACATGTACTCATAAATAAGGTATGATGCTGATTATCGTGGACTTTCCCAAAACGTGACATTTTATTAATTTGTAAGAATATTTTCAAATAAAACAGAATGAAATCTACCAAAGCGGCAACACACAAGCTAAATTCGATAAGAACCGAGAAAAACACCAAAATAACTGGAAAGGCATCATAAACCTGAGGAAAAGCTGTCACCATATGGTTTGGAAGGGTTTCCTCCCGGACATGTGACACACGTAATGATGTCAACAGTAGAATGCAGTCATCAGCCATCTGCGGTACATTGGATGCTGTCGTACCAGAGGGCACCAAAACCTTTAGTTGGATATCTGGTCATTATGGTGAACGTACCAGTGTTTAATGTAGAAAACCAAGACTGCCTACACTGTTGGACAGACAGTAAGAACAGGCTCTGGAGTAACGAAACTCCAGCATGTACGAAAAAGAGGCTGATACTGAAGAAAAGAAAGTAATTTAAGTCGTCATCTTTTTCAAAACGTTTGGTGGTTAGGTGATCGTTAGTGTTTGATTGTAGGTAAATGATTGATGACGCTTCAGAGGAAGGGTCTGTAGTGTTCCAATATACAATAGCATTATGCCTTAGGAAATATGTATAAGCGCTTAAATTTTGTCTTTTCGTATATGCCTTTGTATATATTTGTTCTGTTCAACTTGGGAACCTGTTACTTTGAAAAAATATCTGATTGTAATATTTCTTTGAAAATTGAAGCTGTATTAAGTAAAATCCGTGGATTCTGAACAAAAATATTGGCGACAAATATTGTAAGCATTCGGCATGGTTCCTTATTAAAAATATTTCGAAAATATAGTTGCATGGATCCAGCGATAAAAGTTACTTTTTCGAATTCAAATGCCAATGTTAAAGCGATTCAAATTGTTTTTAAGTCTTAATGATAATGGGAAACACCGCCATTGTATTTGTTTTTAAGTCTTACTGACAATGGGGAACACCGCCATTGTATTTGTTTTTCTTTGGAAATTTGGCACTGTTGTTTTCAGTGATATGCTCAGTGCCAATTAAACACTAATACCAAGATGTATGTATATAAGCTTAGTTGTATAGATAGGTAGACTGAGAAAGCATAGAACAATGAGGCAGTAAATAAACAGACAAATATATCAGGTATATATCATTATTTATCGCACGTGTTCGGTTCAAACATATTAATTGAACTTTATAAATGGGATTTAATATCGATTAAACACGTTCATTAGAACAGCTACATCTGTATATTTATAGGTTCTACGTCCTATAAGATGGTTACCTGATTAGGATGTATTGGTTTTCAATACGATCTTAGGTTGTATACTAGTTATGTCACATTTGACCGAGGTATAATCTAGCATAGCTTTGCCAATGTCATATATTTGTAATATACTGACATATCACCTATATTTAATTTTTTGGTCAAAATAGAAAGCAAAGTCAGTTAACACAGTTTATTTCCACGGAATGGATATAAAGTCGTTTTATAGCTGTTTGGTAAGAGTACGTTATTTCTGTTGTTTATCCCGATAATCTAGACAGTGATTGTGAAAAAGTAATACAAAATGTGACAAGATTCACAACAAATGATTAGTTTAACATGTTTATTGTAAATTATATCGTTTGTATATGGAGTAGAAATAAAGTGCCTTACTTATAAATGTCCTCTCCATCCGAGTCACCATGAAAACAAAATCGGAAAAAAATCTTAGGTTTTATCATCATTTATATTGAGTATAACACAATGTATAAATAAATGACGTAGTTTAACAGAACATTGTATGAAAAATATGTAGTGTTATTGTGACATTGTATAAATAAATTATTTAGTTTTATTGTGACATTGTATAAATAAATTATGTTATTTTATTGTGACATTGTATAAATAAATTATGTAGATTTATTGTGACATTGTATAAATGAATAATGTAGTTTTACTGTGACATTGTATAAATGAAAGATATATGTATATTTTCCATTGTATGAATTAGTGATATAGCTTTATTGTGACATTATATAAATAATTGATGTAGGTTTATGGTAACATAGTATATTTAAATAATCACAATCATTGTGATATTGTATAAATAATAGATTAAGTTTTATTGTGATATGATATAAGACAATAAGATATTTTTACTGTGACACGTTATAGATACAAAATTTCTTTGTGATATGATATAATTAAAGTTGTGGTTTTATTGTGTGATGGTATAAGTAAATAATATAGTTAAACGTGTATTATGACACGCTATATGTAAATGATAACATTTTATTGTGCGAGTTACAATGTATACGTAGATGGTTTTGTTTTACTGCGAATTGGTATAAGAACAAAAATATTGTGGCAAGGGAAAATGTAAGTCCCACGGTAAATGTAAGTAACTGATATAGTTATATTCTTGACACATTATCAGTAAATCATATAGCTGTACTGTGACACGGTGAACTATATGTATATGTTTGTTAACAGTACTCGTAAACCATTATAGTCGAAGTTAATTGATGGCCATGTTTATTTGAGATTTTCAATCCTTGAAGCGGGATATTACCACATCGTGCTGGAGCAAAATTTTAAACGAATAACATTTTATCTAATAACGAAAGCGATCAGATATTTGTATATCTTGACAAGCAGCAAAGGCACCTTATTATCCTTCCGGTTTGGCTCTCTGAATTGAGAAACTGCATTTTCAATAGGTGCTTCCTTACTTTTGGTGATTATGTTGTGCATTGCATATTTCATCGACCATCAGGATCAATTTGCAACATAAACAAATAACAACAAATGCAAGTAAGAATAATGTCTGATGATAATAAATACTTATGTTAAATATTTATGTTGATGTTTGTGTGATTGAGATTAATGTGGCCTTCGATGTTGATGATATGACTGGTTTTTTTTATTTGTTTTTCATCATACCAAAGTTCGACAATACACTGATAACATTAATGTCTGTGGAGGACATTCCGGTACATTTGTCCCAGTGTGTCGAGTTTCTTTATCCTGACCTGATTTTACACTGTGATGGTTTATGTAGCTTGTCGTTTGAGTGGTGAATTTGAGTTTTATAAAAGAAATATGTGAATTTTGACATCAGGGGAGATAATCGAAATGTCAAATTACGTGAATATATCGTTAATCGAAGTATAAGGTGAACAGATAGACTCTGATTAGTACTGTATTCACGTGATGCTATCATAGTAGGACGATAGTGTGTCGAATTCGGGCCAAGGACTTCAATTCAGGAAGTGATGCGGCGAATGTTGACAAACTTGTCAAATACTCGCCGAGCGTCCTGATAAATATGTATACGGTCCAGATAACTAGTGCTAGGTCTTCACACGTATTTAGATAATGGACTTACATAACAGTACTACTGTCAACTGATAGACTGAAGGACTAATAAGACCTATCACTGTGTGCTGTTAGATTGAGAAATGACAACCCGTGGGTAACTTTTTAAACTGTAGCATGAAGCTTTGCCGAATTCTAAACTTCAATATGTATTCTGGGGTCGAGAAAAACGGAAATGTCAAGTGTCATTGTCCTATCTCGCAGTATGACGGGACGCTGCCTTTCTATGTGTTCTACATAGCACAGTTTAATGTATATCAAATTATTTCGCGAAGACAGTTCAAACAATGAGCAATAACAGGCGTGTACCTATTAATGAAAAACCATTGCTTAAAATATCTGTATAGACAATCGAAAGAAAAGCATGTGTACGATTGACTCCTGACAATGAACGCAAAACATCTAATGCAAACTAGGTGATTTGGAGTACCTCATAAGGTTGCGCGTTTATGTTACAATAAAAAAAGTGATATTGACGCGATTCTTTGTAGGATTTTATATCTAATTAATATGTATTCTATTTTGTATATTATTTTTTAAATAGCAGTTTACATACAATTTATGAAGAATTCATTTCAAATTTTCGATACCTGGTGCTTGATATTTTTTGTTTAATTATAACAAAATGAACTAAATTATATAGAATTGATGTGCTAGTTTAAACATGATTTTTTATACAATTTTATATCGATTGTAAAGAAGATATCATGTGTACTTTATTTCATATTCTATTTATGTGAGATGTTACATATTTTTTTTTTACATTTTAATAGCAGATTTGAAAGAAACTTTTCTGTTTCATATCAGATTTAATACACTGTTTTAAATAACTTTTATTCAATATTTAATGTGCTATTTTGTTTTTGCTGTTTTATATACTATAATTTATAATTTATAAATTTTGAATTTTTTGTACTAATATAGATATGAAATTTTGTGATATTTCAGATATAATCTAATGCAATCTAAATGTACCATTTGATATGAAAGATTCTGGATGTTGCATTAAGATGTTTTGTAGTAAACGCAAGTGGATTGATTCGGTGTTTAAGCTGTAGGAAAATTATTTATTAGTTCAGACACTTAAAATATCTGCAAAGTGCATATTTATCTGGACCCCCCCTTGCTGTTGATTAAAGGACCAATGTCACTAAGAGAGGAAAGAAGCTTAAGCTCCGATTTTGAAAATAGTTTAGTAGGATTTTCCCCTTTTTTAACTTTTTTTTTTTTTCGTCTGATTTTTTTTAATTTTTAAAACAAGAATGATGAATGTTTAAATATCAATTATGGAAATTTTAAATAAATATGTTAGGAACTGTTTTGATTAAACATAATGTTCTGAATTTGAAACGAATAATATTTTTTATTTAATAATTTCTATTTTTGTCATTGATTACTTTTCGTGGTTATATAGATCTTGATAACATTACAGTGAACCTATAGATGGAAACGATGGTAATGATTCATTGAATTGTAATTTGTAACTTAATCTTAACAACAATCTATTGTTCTGTATTTGGTAGTAATAGCCGTGCATTTTATTTCCTATTCTGTCTTCTCCATCTTGTTTTAGCTACTGTTATTTCTAATATAACACCGATGTTCAATTGAGTAATTAATTTTGTGATTTTATACGGTTTCTTATTTAAAAGTTTTGTATCACAATGTGATTCGTTTTAGTTGAATCACAGCAATATATGTATATTTACAACGTTCACGACAACAATTGTAATTATATATTGTTGTTTAATTATCTCGAAATTTTGTTTATAAATTGCCCGCAATTTTTACTTTTCTATTTTATTGCAAATTGAAAAGTCGCTCAAAACAAGTCAACAAAAATGCTTGTTTCGGTTATGTTTTAGCGTGATTCTGTTGTTTAGCGGTTCTCACCATTGAAGTATGAGACTATGTCAATATTTGTCGACTGCTAACCCCCATTGTTGTCGGTGGATCCTGAGTATAAGATACATCAATTATCTGCTCCAGACTCAAAGTATTACAAAGATAACCCATTATCTTTTATGTTCGATAAATTCTCAGTAAATGGATAAGATACGGTATCTTCTAGTTCGATGTACTTTATCATGATTTTCTACAAATTTTATTTTATGTTTTAGGCCATTTGCTGGTTTTGATTGGTTTAGATAATATAAAGGAAGGGGGACATGTCGCGTGGACAGTTATGTTACACAGATACACTGATTTATTCTGACATTGTCCATAATTTACAATTCTTTGATTGTCAGCTTGATATTTAAATACATAATAATATTTGTAATTTTATAATTCATAGCTCAATTGCTCAATTTTATAATTCAACGTTACATTAAATATGTTTAATAGAGTATCAATATATTCTGTTAGAAAACGTGAAAACATCAGCTTTCAGCATGCAAACTTTGCCATTTCCTCTGTACACGTGTAAAGCTATCGCAGCATTGATTTTCAGTTTTTGTACATTTTTATGTAGAAGGTAAAAGGGTGATTGAATTGTATGTTTGACATATAATATGTACAATTGGAAAGGATTTATAATAATACATTAGTTATTGTAGTTCCCTTTTCTGATAAATGAAAAAATATAAATGCTCTCTCATAAAACAATGTCTTCAAACTATTGAAGGTTAGAAATAAAATGTAAATGGAACATATACCCCTAAAACAACTACCTATATTTTTTTGTCTTTTCAGTAGGGGTTTACCCGATCCCTCAGACTTCTCATAATGAAGTTGGATTAGTTAGAGTGTATACGTATATATAATATTAACAAAATTAACAATATTACTCCAACCTAACTGACAACATTTAACAAAGGGATGTGAAAGATATTATGTGAATGAAATGGAAATGAAAATGAAAAAAAAATGATTTAGTTCGAATTAAGTGTGGTGATTACTGTCATAAAAAATGAGTTATCTAAGACCCCAAAATAATAACAATCATGAAAAATAATGACAAGCAAAAAGCAAAGTACCAAACAAGGGCAATAAGAAACACATGTGTATAACCATATGAATACTCATAACCATACGATAGCTCTTTCCATTTTACAACAAATGCTATTATAATGTCGCCAAGTTGCAAACTAGCCAGCCATGCCGATATGAGCCGTGGCTGTTGGAGTGGAAAAGAAAGAAAGAAATAACAACTATGTAGATTTCATCCGTTTGTTACAAATAAATGCTTTATAAATAGACTCAAAAACGATATGTTAATTGGTAATATTTTGTCGTTAGTAATACGTCAGCATTTTGTTGCCAATGTATTTACCACTTAATTGAGTTGATGCAGTAGCTTCATCATCATGTAATGTATTAAGTGCGAATAATGTCAATGAGAGTGAGCTAACTAGACTGTTAATACTCATGTCCCTTAATCCTTAGTTTTTGACAGCTGGTATACATATACAGTGTATGTCAGGTGGTTATTATATAGGCGAGGGAGATACATAATGTACTATCATGTAGTAATAGTATAAACACAACAGGTCGCGACACAGCGACAAAAGTCTAATTCATAAATTATTCATAGATTGAATTTTTCATTCAAGTATAATTATCTCGGGTAGATTAGCACCTCGTTAACAGTCACAAGGGGTACTTCATATAGGTTTCAATATAGGTGGAATTCATTCAGGTCTTGAGCAAGTTGTCAATGAGCCTAAACAGTCCTCGGACCGCCATTGAAGGGTACTCTCGGGTGCTTCATGAACGTTAAAGCGTCATCGCTGATAACGGAACATTTTTACAGCGACCAATTTTTAGAGCATTCGCCACTTGGCGATTTTGGGTAGGGGAGTGGACAGTCGGGGTTATCACTTTAGTGAGAGATATTGTCATCTATATCGGCAAACAACTGTGACTGTCAATATTTAGTCAAGATCATGGCGATGTTCGAGGCTGAAAATGACTGATTAATGATACCCGTTGATATATGTGGTCCAGGTAAAATATGTATTTATACTTTGTGTGAAACATAAAGTGGTGACACTGTATGATAATGTGGTGGTATAATTTATGATTTAAGACAGTTATGACTTTGCCCTTTGTTTCACACTAGTGTCACCTTCGGGGTCATTTTGGAGGGCTTGTTACAAGAATAGATCCTTCATGTCCTATCTGTTTACAATGCATCTGCGGCACAATAAAAATACCACTTGATTTACAAGTAATCATTTTACTAAAATGCTACTTCCCTATCAACAGTTCTATAGAAAAAATACTTATATGTAGCATACTTTTATTTAATTTCGTGCCCGTTTTCATATCCGATCAGTTATTTTGGAAGGATTTTAATATTTCAAAGGCTCAGAAAAAACCAACTTAAATTCAGTCTATCCCACTTGATCAGGTTTCTGACTTTTTGAGATTGTGAGCAAAATATCCGGCAGTTTGTCACAAATCCCGCTTCATTTTATTATGCTTGGCCAGTCATTGGATATCTCATGTCATTTTATTTTGCTCTGCTAGCAGTAAAATATCACCTCCTTTTTTACGCCCGTCCAGTCGTTCAAATCCCACGTACTAATCTTATCTTTATTTTATTAACCATTTGCTAGTCGTTACAGGAAAAAGTATGTATAAAACATGCGTAAGACGTGCAAGAAAAAATGAAAAAACCCAGTTGGGGATAGTTTTAAATAGTAAATACTAGCAAAATATATTTTGGAATATTTTTTAGTAGTTTTATATTTGATAAAATCAGTTGTTCTTGATTGTGTTATAGACAACACGAAGATTAGACGTGGTTGAGGTCAAATCTGGTAAACTTTGATAAAAACATTTTGTGAATATTTGTGATAAATTGTCATTAAATTATGTTTTGCTAAAAAACGGATGTTATGTGAATCAATCTTTTTCATTACAAATAATTGGCTTAATGTAATTGATACCAAGTCTATCTTTTAACATGTTAACACATTTTAATCCTACTTGGAAGTTAACTATTTATTTTGGCTATTAATTCTCTCATCTTTAGTAGTGTCAAAAGTGTCACTGTATGGACACTACCATACGTTGTGGACTGTCTGTCTGGTCCCTACAGGTATATACCTAGGCTTGTCATGTGCTCCATACTCCAGATCAATGCCAGTGACGTAAATGTTGACTAACAGATGGGATGGCTTGTCAGCTCCAACAGATGGACACTGGAAAACAGGGGTATCATATAAAATTAAACAAGATTTAAATCTCAATAATCCGCCCAAACACACAACACACCATATACAGGTATTGTGAAACTACCATATGATACATGGATTAGGTTCGTGTAATTCCACCAGTAATACTGGATAAACCAACAATGTTGTAATGCACTTTATTACTCTCTATAATAACAATAAACCTTGGTTAAACAATTGTCAGGCCACTTTATCATGTAGAGTAGCATCTCTTGTGTGTGTTTGGAGGATCTTGTGATGTATAACCACACGTAAGTGAGCGTTCTTATATTTCATGGCGTGTTGGTTCTGGAGAGGTGAGACAGTGTCGGGCCATGTCATGCAGTCTACGAGCACCCCTCCAAAGGCAATGGATTGACTCTTGAACCACTCGTCGTCCTTTCGCTATAATACTCCAGTTGAATGTGAAAGTGGAGTATTGAAGAAAAACCAATATTCTAAACCTATCGTGGACTTGTTCAGGTAAATGTCCCGACCGTGGAGGACGGGGATACCTGACAATCCAACCAGTCCCCCCAATTGCCTCTATCCGATTAGGGTTTTTGTCCAGCCTCTGAAGCCTGGTGATAGAGTGTACACAAATTACTGCTGGGTTCATTACCGACTTCAGGACAGCTTGATGAATTGCCCTAAGAGGTTTATGTCCCTAATCGTTCCGCTTTAGTATCTATAGCTGTTGTGCAATTATAGCCCTGTAACTGTTTGTCTGTGACCGGCTCAAAAATCCCTAGAAGAAATCAATATAATTCGCCTTGTCTGAGATTTCAATCAAATTTTGATTATTTCATGATTAATCTGAAATTCTTTGTGCTTGCTTTATTTCCAAATTGTCAGTTATTCTTAGACGTTGATTTGTCTCCTGTCTGCGTAAGAATGTCAGGTATGGATATGAAATAGAAAATTGCAATCATCCCGTAATTGTCTTGCTTCGTTATTTCTGACTCTTCCTAATTCACCAATTCTGATGTTACATTTATATGCTATTCATGCACAGGTTTGTTCCAAAATGCTGCCTACTGTTTATCCTCAATCATGTGTTTACCCGCAATTTACTTTCAATTATTTGGAGATTTATTTTCTAGTATCAGTTTCTGACATTGTTTTGATGTGCATACCTATTGTGTTATTGTTTTCTTACTGGACATACCAAATGTACAAATGTATACAATATGTCTCAAATATACTTTTCTTTGTTGTTTTTGAGAAATGTTTTTTCTGTTCTATCTGGTTCGTCAAATCCAATAAAGTAACATTAATTAGTGATATTGTCTTCAAATGAACATCTTAAACAAAGGAATATCTTTAACAAAGGAATATCTTTAACCCTCATAATTAGCTTGGAATTTTTGTTTTCCCTGAAATATTCATCCACGTTTTTAATCTTAGTGATATTGATGATTTCATTTTAACCTCCCATATGTCTAGGATGATAGAATGGACATCCACCTACTAGTATTGTCATACTTTATTTTCTTCATGTATCATTCCCCAATACTGTGTACATCTGGTCGTACACTTTTTTTCATTTCAAAATATTTTATTAAATCAAATGATTCAATGGTCGTACACTTTATCAATAAATGTATGTTTTTCGCTTAGTGTACTTTGTTCATCTGTTCGTACAACTGTTATTTGACGGAAACAAATGATAACGTGTT
>JAUMHH010179217.1:17128-31731 GCA_032359455.1 Chlamys rubida
CTAAAAGTCTTACTAAGTTGGTGGTATATAAGTGATACAGTTACCTAAAAGTCTTACTAAGTTGGTGGTATATAAGTTATACAGTTACCTAAAAGTCTTACTAAGTTGGTGGTATATAAGTGATACAGTTACCTAAAAGTCACCATAACAATTACCCTAATAGGGAAGGGTACTGAAGGAGTTGACAACACTTTAGATATGGTTAATGTGTTCCCTCGTACATTTGTTTTATTATTATGGATGTTTGGTTATTTCCTTTGGTGCAGAGGTACTTTGGCGGAGATACTTTGGCGCAGAGATACTTTTGGCGCAGGGATACTTTGGCACAGGGGTATTTTTGGCGCAGAGGTACTTAGGGGCAGCGATACTTTGGCGCAGGGGTACTTTTGGCGCATAGATACTTTGGCGCAGGGGTAATTTTGGCGCAGAGGTACTTTGGCACAGATATACTTTGGCGCAGGGGTACTTTTGGCGCAGAGATACTTTGGCGCAGGGGTACTTTTGGCACAGGGATACTTTTCCCTGTCAAACTGACGTTGTTCTCGTGCCGTCAGAATACTAACAAATTTAGGCTGAGACGTCCTCCTTGAAAACGTCAGCCAAACGTGTCATGCTATTTTTTGGCGCTATGCCCAATACACTGCTACAAGAATTCGTATATCTGTCCTCCTAAGTCTTCTTATAGGATATTCCCTTCTCGTGTTACTCTACTACAGAGGGATCCGCTACAGTCTTGTTCTCTGATAGAAACCTTTCCTCTTCATCTTACTCTACTACCTGGCTGGCTTCTGAAGTCTTGTTCTCTGTTGGAAAAAACGCCCTCTTCGTCTACCTATACGTGGTACAGGATATCGCCTCTGTAAATCTTATGCCATCTTACATGCTTAGCCTTAGTCGTCCTTGCTTGCTTCTAGATATGGGTACTTGCATCATATGAGACCCTCAGAAAACCCTATATCCAGATCCTAGGTACACTCATGTGAGGGGCCTGCCTTCACCCCCAGTGAGTACCCGGGTGACAGACGTATCACCATTACAACTACCTGGTGTCACATGATAATTGGAGTCATGTAAACCTATTGACAATAAATAGTCTTCATTACAGAGCAAGCGTTGGGGACACTGATTTCATCCGAAACTCCACTCGAAAATGTCTTGTGGCAGCTGCTGGACTCAAGAGGTGCTTGAAAAGTGGCGAGAACCGTTTGGCCTACCGAACTGCCAGTTAGGGTTGGTAGAATCAAGATAATTTTGTATAGACGATGTGCTACAGGCCGAGACTGTTCTGGGCGCAGGTGCACATGTATAGAATGAGCTGACAAAGGCAAGGAGGTTGATAAAAATGTACGTCACTCTCGCTCCCAGACCCGACGCTGACATCCGTACTCAGAGTTGTACCATCGAGGGAATTTCCTGTTGTGCTAACGATCAAATGGCTGTGTCTCTTTTGTACCTTAACTAATCTGCTTCCGATAGGGGCCAATTAGGGAGTGCTTAACTTAAAATTCAATTACAGCGGTACGGATAAATCCAGGATTCTTTTAATGATGCCTGTGAGTCGCGTAGAGGTTAAATGGGGTGGTGGCTATGTATACTAATAATGGAGAAATTCAATCAAATCCATTCATTGTTATATTTATTTATTTGTTTGGCGATTGTATAGCTTAATGTCATGTAACAGTTATATTCGGGAGGTAGATCAATTTATAACTCTAGTTGTAATAATTTTAATCATATTTAGATGAGTTAATGACTAAATAATAAAGCCCTTTTTTCTGTGATGTAATGTGAAAGGGCGTATGTTGCCAACAGCATGGACACAGGTAAACTAAATGACACTGAAAACTCGTCGATAATCTACTAAATTTGTTAAGTGAGAACCGTTGAACTTTTCATGGCATCTGTAAACTACAAACTTCGGAATGAAAGAATGTGTTTATGTTAGCGAATTTGGCTCGGATTACTGTGAACTTCTCGTTCTACAATGATGGTTTCCTGATCACAGTGCATCATAAAGCTGGGTAAATCTATTCTCGTGAAATTGCATCTGCTATCCGGATGCAGACATGTTATGTCAGTAATGTTGCTGTGTTCGGATCATACATTATATGCTGCACGTTCTACATGATATATATAATAGAACAGTTTAAATTATTGTTGATTCCAAACTGTTAATCGATAGTATGTGCAGAGGAATGCCGTATAAACGTTGCCCATTAAACCGTCCTGTTAGCGAAGCAGCTACATCCAGATCTGGCGGAGTGTAAGGATTCTTTGAGATATTTTGTACAGGGGAAGAAGAATTGAGTCACTGGTATTATTAAAAATATTAAAGAAATCCGCATTACAATAACATGCAGAACTACACAGTCATGTTCCTAATATTTGCAACAAACATCACATTTGCAAAAAATTACTCCTTGACAAGCTTTAAGCCGAACGGTATATGCTTAAGTTAAGTTAAGCCACTGACTGATATAGGAAAGAATGTACCATGTCATCAATACAACCTGGACAAAATCCAGACTCACAGTCGGTACAACAATATACCACACCGTCAATACCTAAGATCAAACTTGAAATCAAAGTCGGTACAACAATATACCACATCGTCAATACCTAAGATCAAACTTGAAATCAAAGTCAGTATAACAATGTACTACACCGTCAATACCTAAGATCAAACTTGAAATCAAAGTCGGTATAACAATGTACCACACCATCAATACCTAAGATCAAACTTGAAATCAAAGTCGGTACAACAATGTACCACACCGTCAATAACTAAGATCAAATTTGAAATCAAAGTCGGTATAACAATGTACCACACCGTCAATACCTAAGATCAAACTTGAAATCAAAGTCGGTATACCAATGTACCACACCGTCAATACCTAAGATCGAAAACCGACCTTATAGTCGATCCAACAATGTGCAATATCGTCAATACACCATGACGAAAACAGAAAACAACAGGGAAGACATCATGAACCAACACAAACAAACCCCGAGACGAAACATTCATTGTTCCGTTTCCTGCACCACATTTGGCTACCGTCAGAATGTCTTCTGTCAACCCCAGGACAGTGTGTAGGCTACTGTCAGGATATCTTCTGTCAACCCCAGGACAGTGTGTAGGCTACCGTCAGGATGTCTTCTGTCAACCCCAGGAAAGTGTGTAGGCTACCGTCAGGATGTCTTCTGTCAACCCCAGGACAGTGTGTAGGCTACCAACAATCTAAGACATTGAAATGAGCCTCTAGTCTTTGGTATTGTTTCTACACTGTGACACTAAAATTTAAAAGTTACAGAAATCAACATTGCCTATATATATTAATTCTGGTGTATCTGATGCTTTGTTCCGTCCCTGAACATGGTTATAATGCAACTAAATACAAATAAAAAATAAATTAAAACGATATACAACTATAACGAATGTTCTGTAATTAAAACCAATTTAAGACAAGCAATGCCTTCAACTTTGTACATATGATTACTAAATAAACACCTACGATTTTTTAATTGAATTGGTTATAGTTAAGTTCTAATAAAAGTATAAAGAATTGTATTAAAGCGTGCGTTATTTCATACAGTATACTCTACTCACTCAGACAGGTGGTTGACCTATAGTAATTCCTCTTCTCGTTTCGAATTAAACGCCAAAAAACATACAATGCAACTTACATACATCAATTTTAACAAATAATATCCTTACTCTGCCTTGCTCTCCTATTCACGTACACATTCTCCCTCCACGTGGTTACGCACTTTTCAAAACCCCCGTGCTTTACAGAAAGGACAAATTGTAAATTCTACCTGTTGTCGGTCCATTACAGTTCAGTATGTTTGGTCTCTGCTTTATGAGTAATTTACAATCGAATTAGGATCAAGATTCTTTAAGTTGTTGAAAAGGATATTATCTAGTGAGGTCTAATAGACTGGTGTTGACCGTCAACAATTCCTAATGGCAATCATAAAGATCCATTTTACAAGTATATTAATAATTCTTTCATTAACTGAAATTGTAATAGGCACTCATTGCACTTTACGACACTTGAACTTTCGTGCTTTTTTACAAATAGTTTACGAATTGTACATAAAGAGTACGTGCTAGCTCGTTAGGGTTATGCCACTGCTAGGAGAAGTGTAACTTCAAAAGCACTTAAGTATCGTTACAGGTGAGGAATTTTAGAAAGGAAAATAAACAAAAAGCTATCTTTGAAATTGAGAAGATTTTACATCTGTGTTGAAAATTGAATATTAGTGGTACTTAAGTGTACAGGAGAACCGCCATCTTGAGCGAAGAGATGGAACTCTTGACAATATTTAGCTATTCATATGGAAAGGAGTTAGACATACAAATCTCAAGTAATGAGAGGCGTTCACGTAAATAGGGCACGCGAGCTCGCGCTGGCACTATTGATACAGTGATCCTACACATTATCGCCGGTATACCTGTCCAGGTGCGCGAATACAGGTACAATCATAGACAAGGATAAAAATAAACAAACTCAAATAACCGGAGTGTAGGTTTTAAAGCTTTACAAATCAAGGCGTGTTTGTTGAAATCCACATTCTACATAAAAGGTATAATAAGAGATTTCCATGTGTATTCAGTTCATTTTCCCTTGGTATTTACTTAAAGTTTCCTGGACTAATTTAAATCATATCCTTACATACAAACATCTTCAAAAAGTTAAAAGTAAATTTTAATGAATTAATATATAATGAATACTCTTGTGTCCACGACGTCACCGCCCTTTCCTTTTGTCAAGTTTACACCGTTCAATGTTTAATTGTAGGGGAGAGATGTAAGAAAATTGATACTTAAAATTGCCCGAGGATACATAGACATTTAAATTTAAACTACAACTGTACGAGATATGTGTAGATAATACACGGATCGATCATCATACAACTCCCCAACTATGTTGAGACATACACCCACATTTGAAGTATTGTAGCAATTGTCTATCAAAGTCAACCCAAAGAATTAATGTATCAAATCTTGTTATTTCATACCTCAAAAGATTTTCGGATCAAGTCATTGAACTCTCTGTATATGATACGTAATGATAGTACTCTTGTATATCATTTTAAGTGAGTAGACACAGCAATTCCCCCAATGCAAATGTTACTCTTTACAATTAAATACCTGAAGTTACATAATTGTGATATTATGTTAAATTAATACGGTGTGAATTACATTATATGGACAAATATTTTCTTATCAGACTCGAATCCTAAAATTGAAAAATCGCTTGTATATTGACTTTCCTCTCCAAGTTCAGCTAAAGAAACCTATATCTATAGACAGAATTATATAATATGGCACAATTCATTTTATTAAACTGTTTATTTCAATTATATATCGTAACGTTAAATTCCTTTAAATAAAACATTGGTGCATTCGTTCAGTAATTCATTATTCATTCTATCAATCCAAATCATTCATTTGTCTCTTTGATTACTTTTACATGACATTAGGTGTTGCGAGGCGTAAAACTGCAAAAACGCTGAGAAAACAAGAACAAAACAATCCTGTATTATTCATTAGTTAAGTCAAGCAATAAAGAAAAGAATCAATGTATTTCATCAGTTAGTGATCGATCATGTATTTGTTTGTTCAGTTCTTCAGTTTTTTATCCTTTTTTTTTATTAAAATATTAGCTTACCATATCAGGATATCATCTTAAAACTTTACTCTAATATTTAAAACGCCTAATTGCACTTACGTTTCACGAGATTATTTTCCATTATATTTTTGTTCATAATAACTAATAATGTTCATTTAGTTATTGTCCTGTTATGAGTATATTTTTAAATCCATTTTTCGGTAGGTATTAATAACAAATTGACCCTGTTTCTTTTTGGTTACTGATATGGGATACTTTAAAGTGTATCCGATGACCACAAGTAGTATATTGATTTCTGAATATTTTTGTAACTTATATCATAACTGAAATCAAAAAGAAAAGTGTGAAATTTGATTAATTTAGTGCAGAATACAGCAAGATACTTTTTATGTAATAAAACAGTGCATACATTTCTTCTATAACGTTACAAACATCACACATTTCACCTCTACATTCAATTAACATTATCTCACATGTTATTATACAGTGCAAAACAATACCCTCCTAACCAATTAGCCCCTTAAGTCACATATCAACCTTACCATATCAAAGCCTGGGCAAGTCCAGTTTCAACATCTAGGGGTGAATGAGTTAAACGTCTCATGGTGATAATAATCCTTTATAATGCTTTACTTGTCCATTGCTTTCCTTTGATTGTTGATGTCTTCGATCGTTAACAGGTTACTTTCGGCTCAATTGTTGTAAACAAATTTTTTCCGTTGTATTTTATTTATGGTCAGCGCAGATTACTCCTCCCCTTCTATAAAAATGGTTGCCCTTTTATTTAAGAAATTCTCATATTTTCCAAATTATTCCGAAATAGCAAGAAAAAGGTACGAAAAACATATCCCATTTTTCCTAAGATTGATTTAAATGTTATACAACTACTACTGTATGTATTTAAAACCTCGCCAAGAATTTCTAATTAGCTTTGTTGTCACGAGTTAATAACTTAACCCATTCTTACTTAGGCGGATTACATGGGATTTCTTATTTTCTAACCCCCCCCCCCGAACTTGTCTAATCTTTTATCTTTTGCTATCCCATTTCAACTCGTAGACTATATATTCGAGTTCCTTTTTCTGACTCTTTAAAATTGTCTGCACTGATAATTTCAGCGAAACATGATATTTTGGAATAGCTATATAACTTTATTATTTCAGTTGGTACTAACTCTACAGCGATTTCAATATCTCACACAATAAAAGAGAGACATCCTTGTCTAATTTAATCATAACGTAGTTATTTTAGCACATTCAATTTTAACGCATTATCGAATTTTTAAACAGATAAGCGCACTATTGAATAGGTGCACCCTTTATATATGCAATAGATAACATATATAGAAACTTGAATGAGTAAAATCATTATTGAGCGCAAATTTTAAAGTTCGGCAAATGCTTAATTCGATAAACGCTAAAACAGGCACATGTACAGCATTCGCTAATTATCCAATTATTGTTTTTGCTTGTGTAATATTTGTGTCATAATGTTTTTATTTAATATATATTAAATCTCATTTAATGGTATAAGAATTTTCTTTTAAAAAAAAAAAAAAAAAAAAAATCTGTAACATTTTGATATTTTTCTTATGTTTAAAGATATCACTCAATTTCCAACGTAACCGTTTGGTCAGATGTGTAACACTTGGCCTTGTCAATTATACTTACACTCGCTGCTATCTTTCAGTCTGTATTCAGTAACGAGATTGTCTGCCAATTTTCTAATTTTCTACATCATTTTCATCACCGTTATGAATCGAACCCAAGACTACATATTACTAATACAGTGCTCCCCTTATAAAGCTAAAGGGAAATTCCATCTAGCCGAATCATTTATTTACATAAATTGAGGAACTAACAGAATCTCTCACCCGCTTGTGGGTGAGATAGGGGAATCTCAACCCGAGGGGGAATATTCTTAAGTTGCCAAACACGAGGCTTTGCCGAGTGTTTAGCAACTTAAGAATCTTTTCCCGAGGGTTGAAATTCCCCTATCTCACCCACATGGGGGTGAATAATTCTTTTTCTCTGACCCTGTTCTCCCGTTGTGTATCATATACATACACAATGTAATGTTAACGCCTCAGGCTAAATTCAGGGGAATACCCCCGTCTCAATCCTAGGGTGAGACAAGGAAATCTCCCACCAGTAAAAGTGCGGATACCCTTGTCCAGGGTAAGAGAAAACATAATCCTGATCAAAATTATTAGTAAAATCAGAAAGAATTAAAGGAAATGAGAATACAACAAAACATAAAAGATGAAAAGTGTAATGTGCTGTTACGTTAGCCTCAACCTTATTTGTATACTTGTTTCTACCGACAGGTTTCCATTTTTTTCCGAAGAGCAGTAAATTTGTGTTAATAACAACATTCAGATTTATAGCAGTACAAAATGAAAGTTGATTACGCCTTAGAATATTATAACGAGGACATATCAAAATGAAATGATAGGCATTATCACAACGATTTCCGCAACTATGTCCAGAAATAACCACACGGCTTACTCTAAAGGAAATCATTTAAAGAACTACCTCAGCACCTCCACTCCGTATGTAAGATGTCAAATTTCATGGTATTTGTAATAAGAAAGGCTAATTGATATACTAGTATTACATCTTTTGGTTAATTATGTAGCTAGTGTGCAAGGCGACATTATCTGGAAGTTCTTATGTCGCCTTAGTTGTATTTCAGAGTGAACAACCTACCACCTGTATAACACTCTTACAATAGCTACAGTATGAACACAAACTATGTCACCTTATAGATCCCCCACTTATCAAAACAAACTATCATTTATCCAATTATATCCATCTTATCGTCAAGAATCACGAAAGAGAACACGGATTAGCACGTAATTAATTAAGTATATAAAAACAAAACAATTAACAATTTATAAAAAAAAAATTGGAAATAGGAAAAATAAGAAGGTAGACCTCCCATGTTATATAAACACAATAGTGTTGTCGTGCCGGACGATGGACGCGAGAGATTAGCACAATGTAGAAGCAGATTTGTATAGTTTTGGATTTATTATGTAGAAGTAGGGATTTTGAGTTTTACCTTTATAGTGGAGTATAAATAGTGGTTGACGTGTTTAAGAGATGCAGGTACAGCATTAATTCAAGGTAACATATCATTGTGACCTTGTTTTATCACCAATGTCGCATCCGGTTAAGATAATACAATTTCTAAAGTTTATCAAACACGGGTGCGGACGAACACTATGGTTTTCTTGGTACAGTAAGGTAATATGACATCCGCCAATCCAGTTCAGCGTTATATATTAACAGGTAGCAGCGTCTTTACCTGTTGGTGTTACAAATTTGACGTCATTACAGAGGCGATCTAATTACAGTCACCTTTATTATCTCTGTACGATTTCTCTAACGTAAATAAATTATTGTTTAAAATCATCCTCATGCCGGGATGAATTCAGTTGCTTTATGAAATGTATATAAGACACAAATGTATATGACATGAATGCAGTAGTTATTATACTTAACATTGCGTTCATACTTACATGCATGCTGTTAAATTCATTTATGCTCTGTGCTTGTACGTATATAACAATATTAATACCATCAAAATAACTACAAAACTGAAATTTCGGAAGTCAAATGTCAAATGTCATGCTCCAAAAACAATTCAGTACAAATATCATGTACCTAATGACTAATTTAAACAGATGGTCGGGAGTCGAAGAAGTGTAAATCACGGGGGAGCAGGTCAATTTAGCTTTTCTAAATGTCCCTAACACATAGAGCACGGAAGGAAATGACCAAGTTTGCTTGAGACCCCACACTCGTCTCCTCATATAATCACACTGCAGAATACAGTTGGATATTTCCCTTCCAATGTAGGGTGAAAGCCAAGACAAAATAAAGGAATTCAAAATCGAAAATCGGAATTCTAAATCAAGCCCGAAAAAGTAGGAACTGATAACACACCAAAACAAAGGGGAGAACACCATAGACCCCATCACAGGCGAAAACGTAATAGGAATTATAAGGAAAGGAACGTGATATGGAGGAAAAGCTAGATGATTGGAATGGTAAGCGTTTTAATTTTTGCATATGGTAACGTTACCGGTGTCTCCAGTATAACCGGGAAAATATAAGACACAGTTAGCAAGTCTTTATTTACGTTGAAATTGATTGTGAAAAAATGTTATTGTGCTAGCAGAAACATTTTAAACATAAAAACCTGTCAGATATATAAACCTTGCTGAGTACTTCTTTAGTCAACAGGCCGCATGTGTCCAGAAAAGTCTTCTACTTATATCATAACCAACTGGAACATGTAAACCCAACAATCAGGGGTAGCTGGTATGTTGCTGCTGAGGAGAGGGCACTCGTGAAATGAAAGTTGTCTTGTTCGTTATAGAGCTTGATAGTGTGGTGACCAGTTTGTCATACTCTATAGGCGAATACCAAGATAGGAAATGGAGAAGAAGAGCCTCCCGTGGTATTTCAGTTCTGTAGGATACATGAGATATGGTATAAAAATACTCATAGAATTCCTGTTGTTCAGGGGGAAATGTCACCAATGTATCCGGGAATGTTATAAGAAATACACAAAAAAAAATCAGGCGATTGAAGGAAATGTATGATAAACACGGATTTATTACAACCGTTCGTGTGGTCAGCTTGTCTATGGTCAGTCTGTCTCCGGCCCTGGGGAGATCCCCGTGTGATCCTCTAATCCAATGACTGTCCTTCTTAGATCATTACCGGCCTCGGCAGACGCCTCCTTAAAATGTTGTACTTATGTAAGAGGAGAATATGGACGGCGAACCAATGACCACAAAGTTATTTCTATGTAAATCGCAGAGCAGGATATATATATATATATCGGAACCTCAGACGGAGCAGAATTATCGCAGCCGGACCTTGTATATGTGGTCAGTCGGTGGTCAGTCGGTGGATATATTTGGCGACAGACAAATCGGCTCACGTGGCGATAATTTACGGGAATTTATGGATATCGTAAACAAAGTTACATACTTAAGTATATAACAGATAAAATCAAGGATAGCACCAACTGAGATAGAAAATGGCCCAATTATATCGCTCTGGAGATTCCGTATGCTTAGATCTATCAGTATCAAAGTGGTCAGTCTAATTGTCTATCTGACCATGTATGTTTTGTAGGCACCCATCGGGAAACTACGTACAAATTGAAAAACAAGAAACTCGTCTAACAAGCTGGTACGAGGTCGGGTAGATAAGCGGCGGAGACTAGACGTGAACGCAAACCCAGTGTTACAGTCTACAGCGACAATACGGGTTTAAGTTTTCCTCATTACCGTCACTTGTTAATTTCCTTCACTACTCAGGTCACGACCCCGACTGTAAGGGCAGCCTCTGTCCCATTCAACGGCTGTATTCGCGGCTCGTTTTCGTGTTTCGTATTTCTTTGTGTCGTTGATACAATAATGTGCTGCCTCGATGTTCGTCATTGCCTTGTTATGGTTTACTGTGTTAGTTTCGTATATCCCGATACAAGGGTTTTAATTGTAAAGTTAAATGCTCCTTTGATCTTAATGCCTCCCTCGAGGACACATCCATCAGGGGATAACTATTCAGGTGAAATCCTATACAATTTGATATTGGTCAATCAGTCAAAACCAGAGTATGACAACGCTGGTAACATCCATTTTGGATAGACTTATACATATTTGGGTACTGTTTGACACAACGAACAACACTATATGTAAAAGAACACTACCGTAATCTGCTATAATCTGATGGAACAGCTCCCCAGTTTGCTAGCTTGTCTGTCAGTTGATATAAAATGTAGGCCAGCTATTCTTCCCCTAAAGAAATGATTAGAATTTCAAGCCGTTGACCTTTACTTATGAATGTTAAGCGTATGAACTGATTGATCGAGTCAACTATTCATAGTTCACCGATACATCCCCAGTTTGAAGTTGTTTTCTATCTTGCACTATCTACCCGGAGATGGCGTGCCGAGCGTTGAGTTGATAATGGAAAGACTATTGTTTCAGCTTCCCAGTCTGGTTAAATCGCCTTACTCACGATATGTGTACCACAGGATGCCTGTATCAATACAGCTACGTATTTTGTTTGGACAAGAAGAGATTAAACCGTTTCAGACTAATCGAACTTTAATACGCAGAATTATCAATGATAAAATTTGGTTACAATGGTCGATCGTTCAGCAGGGTTAGATATCGCGTGGCGCGGGAATGTGCGCGTGCCGTGCTATCTGACAACCAAAATGCCAATGACCATGTGCGGTCAGTTACTGATAAATCACGATTTTATATGTGTTCTTATCAATTGCATAACGCCAGACGTGGGCCGATGAAAAAATGAAGTCTAACTAATTTGATAGCTCTCCCAGTTGTCCGATTGTCCATGCGGGCCTCTCCTTGACGACGGTTTGGAATACATCGCGTGCTCTCGCGACATAAGAGGGATATGTCCGCTTCGTGTTTGTTCAGGAAGGAAAAGCTGTTGACTGAATACAATCCGTTCTCAAAGACAAGAGACAATAAGGAGGCCAGCATCGCTCCAACCTTCAACAACTACAAATTGCATTTTATCGACGTGTGCGCACACTCGGGAAGTATATTCACTCCAGCATCCGGAAGCTGTTCCCGTCCGTTGTCATGACGACATCTCATCATGAGCCCGCGAGAAGTAAATACACATTGTATACATAAATGATAACGAATCCATGGAACTTAGAATAATGGATTGTGGGTTTGTATTATCTCATACGAGAACACGAGTATCTAGTAAATACTCCACTGGCTGTGAAGGAGAGGGAGTCCACACACTACTCTTGTCAACCCTATCCACTTATTGGCCTTTTACACGGGAGTTGACACTTATAAACGTGAAATAAAAATTGTACAATTTCCGTTTTTTATCATGATGACATTGTTTGTACACATCGAACAATTAGCGATAATTTAGCCAGGTAATGTTCTTCAAGGGTTCGTCTCGATAACCCAGACATGGACACATAAATGGCTTAATGTAACTACATCTGCTTCAAATCCTTCATTGTTTGTGTATATATAGTTCTACTCATTAACTTAGATATAGGTCAATCCGACACTTTAAAATGGTATATTGGCATAGAATCTATCTATACAATTATAGTAAAACATCTCAATAGAGTAACGATTCCTGCCATCTAACTCACTGCGGTGTCAAATGTGTATTGCAGACAAAACATAGCATACCGTATGAAAAGACTGGAAACTATGAAGCAAGGAGTATTCTTAATGGCGAAGAATACATGGAAACGTTCCCTTGTCTCGCATTCATGATTAGAGCTCCATCAATGATTTGTATCAAAATCCAGGTCCTTTTCCTTAAGTCAGTCTTTTTATTTCATAAAAAAATATATTAAAACGTGAGAAATACAAGATTCAGTTATCATATTGATGCTAGTACTACACATTTAGTACAAATTTTTGGGTGGTCGGGTGGCCAAGTGGATAACGCACTCGCCTTTCACCAAGGCGGCCAGGGTTCGATTTCTCGATCGGACGTGAAGAGGTATTGGGTGATCTGCCCGTCCATGTGGGTGTGTTCTCCGGGTACTACGATTTCCTCCCACATTAAGACCCTCTACGCACTTCCATCCGGGCCAACAATAGTGATTATTATAAGTTAGAAAACTTGTTTCACACTTTTGTAAAATAAATAAAGTTTTAATTTATTTAATATACATTTGGTATTCAATGGCTTATCTAACGTCCACCATGCCATAAATAAACGAATTTCACAAATTAAACTGAACAGCAGCAGATAATTAGGAAATAAACAAAATTGAAGTGAAAAAAAATGAACAACAAATTCTTGACCACCCAGACATAGAAGGACTTGCCTCCTACACGTTAGATGAGTAGGCAGTCAAAGGTCGCAAAGACGAGCATGCACGGACAAACCACGAGCCAAGCAGGTGATCAAAGGCGCGCGCGCCATCAATCTGGGGCTTTGTCGGACAGTATTGATTCGTTACCTAGCCGTATTGTCTTCGCTCTAAGACGATTTCCCCTATTTTATGAGCCTTATATTCGTCAGTGTGTTTCACAAACATTTCTCAAGAGCAATTGGACGCTGAATGATTTATCAGTTGCATCAATCAACGCTATACAGAAACAATTGTTTCTTGACGAGGCGTCGGTACCAGAAAATCATACAGTAATATGCTAAATGACGTAACTGGTACTATTTCTAATAATCTTTTACCCCACGTTTGCACATACATTACGGTAAGTGTCGATTGAAAATGTATAAAGAGTTAGAGCCGCGTCTGTCAGCATACAACTGTTTGGACTTCTCGGACATGAGATATATTTCCGACCTTCCTCACGTTTAACCCTACCGCTATACAATCAACTGTTAACTCTCTCCATCTACACGGACTACGGACACCGTCCTGTTTTAGCCACAAGTGACCGTTTATTACCTGTTCAGACTCTTCTGTGCCCATTTAGGGCGTTTGCTCAAGCCCTAAAGCACCACTTCAACTACACATATCCGCATTTAACTGTCCATAAAGATATGCAATAAAGTTTATTTTCTAGCTTAACTGTCATATATGAACAGTTTACCAGTTTAATATGTTTGTGACGGCTAATCCCGCAAATATGAGTTGATGAAGTTAAAAATGAAACGTAACCTACCATGGGAGTAAAAGAATCTCTGAGACTGGTATATAAAATAAGTAGAGCGAGTTATTGGAGTAAAGCGTAAGTGACATTTCATTACTTGCTGGGTAAAAAGAGGACAGAGACGTGAATAACTAAACATGATATTTTGGTTTTGAAACATGTTACTGATTATCAGTCTCATATTTCAAAGCATATTTTACTCTAACATAATAAACAATATAAACGTTGACGAAGTATTCCGTCTTTGCGTATTGCAGAGTTATCTTCTCTTGGGAGCAGGTATTGATTGTTACGTCATTGGTTTGTGA
>JAUMHH010179218.1:0-15232 GCA_032359455.1 Chlamys rubida
TCACCCCTATGTAACTTTAGTAGACTCTACCATGCATTGATATGGATGAGTCCATTATGGTCTACAGTGTTGAAAGGTTAATGTGTTGAAGGATCCATTAGTCCATGATTTGATAATTCCAACACCCTTGCTATCCTGCTTAAGGAATCATATACAACCAAGATGTATTTCACCAAGATTATATTTTCTACAATGTACAAGTATCCTATATTTGATGTGATGCAGCAATTTTTTGTCAATATTAAATCTGGTATTTCATTTCTTGGCAGTAATCCTGGACAATTTTGTCACGATGACTTGCGAGAAAGTCGTGGTAATGACGGAAGCAACCACGTGAGCCTTTACAGAGAGCAACGTCACATGCCCCACACTTGTGTCGTGTGTGAACTTTCCAACCAGATTTCGTTTTCACTTTATGGAACTTGCAAAACACACAATTCTTTAACTTGTTTCCCTCTGTCGGTACAAGTCTATGGCCGAGTGGAACCCCACTTTCATTGTCCCCGCCCACCCTAGTTGTAGCCCCTCCCCCTCCCTGCAGCGAATACTTGGTGTCACTGTAGTCATATCCAGGATCTACATAAGTATAATGAGTTCTCCAGCTCTGGACAGAACCTCTGTCTGAAATCAGAAACAAGAGATTTGTCAGCTGAAGTACCCGGACCTTGCCACATGACCTGCATCACTACATAATAAACAACACTTTCTCTCCTTTATGCTAATACATGCAGCCAGGGCAGATATTTTCAAAAAGAAAAAGGTTAAATTTTCACAATAAGCAGTTATGTACAGGTTCGTAACTTAACAGGATATTTAAATGTCTTTATAGTGCAAGTCAGTTTATTTTACTGAATTATCATTCAAGGCAACAATAGTAATGTATCTTGTATCACTGTCTTGTAGTGATCAGGGCGTCCACATACACTGTACCCCCTGTATAAAGATTTCTCCAGCCTTGCCCTCCATACACATCACTATAACACAGTAACCCCAAACACTGTACCCAAAACACGTCCATCACAATTTCACATCATTAACCATAGTACAATATCATATTTCTCATAATAAATTGTTTATTCAAAATAATTATCACCATATATTTGTTATTAATTTTCTCTCACAACTTTCCATTTAGTCCATGCATCTGTGCACAGTACACGGGACAATATTCAGATGTGTACACTGTAACCAAGGCAACATTCAATTTTGTAAAATGCAACTAATGTAACGCTTATTCTGTACAGTGCGAACAAAGTAACACTCAGTTTTGTACAGTGTAACAAAGACAACTTAGTTTTGTACAATGTAACAAAGACAACTTAGTTTTGTCAGAATCTTCTGGAAAGATATACCACCTTTAAAAGTCGTTCAAACAACATTTCCTATTTTGGAAGGCAAAGAAAATGAAATAAAATTCAAAAGTCATTGACCTCCATCAGAAACACACAACAGGAAAATTATAAATGTACAAATTGTCTTCATGACTGTTCCAGATTTGCCAATGAGCATGACTACACCCTGTACACTTTCTTCAGCCAAGGATGAAAGCAATACTACTACTCATCAAGCCTAGGAAACCCCAATGACAGCTTGTCGACTACTGCCATCAGTCCAAGTAAGCCTGCTGAAAACAGGATTGCTGAAGTCTCCGAGCCTTCCGCAATATCGGATGATCCTGCTGGCTGAAGAGAATTGCATGGTATTCCTGAAAGCACATCCGTTTGCCAAGACAAAGTGGCACATTGCAAATCTCACATTGGTGGCGCGTGGCCACCTGCCAGCCCGACTTGGTCTTGATCTTATGGAACTGACAGTATATACACTTCTTGAGCTTATTGAGTGTGGTCGGTATGAGTCTGTGACCTGCTAATCCAGTCATAGACGAGAACTGGGACTGACCCACTTGACCGGGAAACAGCCCTAACATACCCTCAGAGAATCCCGGCCAGTCCTGGCCTGAAAGGAGACAAAAAGCCATTATTGTTTCTAAACCATCTCCATAAATATCAATAACAAATCATGATGTCCCCAGTCCAAAGTTGTAAAAAAAATAGGAATGTTCAACTAAATTAATCAACAGAGCATAAATCAGATATCATTTCTCAACCTGCTCAATGAAATGAAACTCCACGAACAGTAAAAACTCCAGTCTCAAGAATTTCAAAAACACCATGTTCAACTTTGCAACTGTGAAACGGTACAACTTTGCAACCATAAACATGTGCAGCAAGAGTTAAGAAGCCCTGGTATTTGTCAAGGTTGTTCTCCTTCTTAGTCACCAGAAAATTTGTGATAACAGGCCAAAAGGAACATTCACAAATTTATACCAGGTAAATGATTACAGCAATAACTATTTTACAGCATTCAACTTCTTAAAATTTCATGTGTTTGCAAAACATTATCTTCTATAATAATAAATTTCAACTTTATGCAACAATTAAACAGCTGTACAAGTATAATAATCTTTAAATCAAAATAATATTTACAAACTTTATTAATTTATGAAAAGTTTATTTGTACAATCCTGGTTTAACTGTATACAAATCTTGTTTGTATGAATGTTTGTATAAATTGTTCGAATGTGTGGTTGCTTTAAAAGGTGATCATTACACCTTAACTGACCACTCTATGGTCTTAAACTGACCACTCTATGGTAGAGAAATGTTACTGGAATCCCCCCTTGTATCTTGGTTCCATTTTGAATCTGTTGTCTGGAGAGCCGAGTGGAGGTTGACCCATTGAGGTCAACGACATGTGGTGACCTATGGCCTGAGTGGACGATTGAATTATAGAGGACAGGTGATCAGACGGCATCAGAGAGGATATTGGAGGGCGACTCGTTGGCGTTGGACTTGTAGACGATTGTGGAGGCTGAATCATGGAGGTTTGAGGAAGATGACCGAAAGATGAACTGACCGGAAGACCGGTATCATCGAGAACTTGCTTCATTAGGGGAATATCCCCATGACCTAGATGACTCACGGATTTTCCGAACATGATGTTGTGATAATCTACAAAACAATTTCGCCGGCCCTTACACAGGGGCACACCACAAACATCACACTGGAAGCGACACTGTATCCGCCAACCCAACTTGGACTTGATCTGATTCATGTGACACAGACCACAAGTTTTCAGCTTGCTGCCCTCGTTAGGAACAAGTCGGTGGGGGCCGCTATCAGTGAAGTACAAGGTGTTTATCCGAGTGTTTATCACAGACAAACCACTCTCAGAGAGCTCATCGCCAGGACTGGGCCAAAAAGACAGAGGCCCTGAAAGGGAAAGAAGACAGATTACCAGGTGCTTTTTATATCCCTATATGTACCTCAAGATATACAAAGACTTACAGCCCAACACCATGTAACCATAGTAATGACAGAATCATAAAAAATTTAATGCTTTAAAAAAAGTTTCTTGCAACCATAACAGCAACTACAACAATGAAATCAAATGTTTCTTGTCACCCAAGACAGGACGACGAAACATTTATGTTTTAAGCGTTTGTATTTCAGTCAGGTAGGCTTGGGAAATTCGAAATATCGTAGGAGCTTTTCGTGTCAAAATCCCAGACCAGATTAGGCATCATCATAGACTGCATGAGTTGGTGGAATCTGTTGTAACAGTCTCGTTTGCCACTACAGAGAGGCACTTCACACACTTTGCAATGATAACGCGACTTCACGTGCCAGCCACAGTCAGTCTTGTTTCTGAATATTTTACAGTACACACATGAACGTGTCTTCCCCTCAGGATTGGGAGCGATCGTGTGGCGTAGGTTCTCCATGACACTACACATGTTGACACCGAACTGGCCAAAGTCTATTTCCGACTCTTTAGGAAGGGCCACGCCACTTCCGGATCTTGGAATGCCTCCATGGGAAACAAATTCTGAGGGACCACTGAATCTTGAACCACCTCCAAAGGAGGGCAATTCGGACCGACCAAAAAATTTGGAACCCACTCCAAATGGAGGCAATTCTGACTGACCAACTTCCATCTTGAAATTTACACTAGTGAAGTCTAGGGCTGCAGATGGTCCGAAACCTCGCGGATATAAACTTGAAATATCAATTTCTCTTTCCTTGTTTCCAGGCAGCTCGAGCATGCTACCTGAATTTCGTAGTTCTGAACGGGCAGTAGCATTTTCATGCACCAGTTCTGAAAAAAGTAATAACCCCATGTTAGATTTTATTCTGTACTTGTTATGGATTCTTTAGGCTTAAAAGCATCTACCATAATTACATGCTTTTAAGTATTACATATTAGGGCTGTTCTTTTTCATATTTACAGTACTTGTCTGGAGGCCGACTTCTAGACTAGAAATTATTTCTTGCCAGACCTGTATTTTCATAGAAAATGTTTGAAGATTTTTACAAGCCCCGACTTGAAATCAACCAGCTAATCAGGCTAATGGAATATATATACCCCTGTGTATGTCCTCGACAATGATAGCTGGTCGTTTTTATGATAAACAGTTTAAGTACACTCCAATCCAATAATCTACCCAATTCCTCTTTCAAGCACTTGCATTGTTTTAAAACCAAGAGGTTCTGTTTAATGAAATCCAACTGTACTATAAGCTAAACAATTAACTAAAACTCGTTATGACAAAGAATAGACTGCTTTTATTCATAATTTATCAAACATTTTGTATTTACAACACAACAAATACATGAATAAAGATATGTCTGAAGCAGACACTTGATGTGAAAGTTCTAAAGCATAAGAATGGGTCAGTTTCTTCTGACAAGCAAACCTTGAGCTTAAAAAAGATTCCATACATAATTATTTACATGTTTACCCCACAATGAGATCAAATTTATCTCTACACCAAGCAGCATTAGGGTTTTATCACATAATCATGAATGAACTCAACAATGTAAAATGTATGCCCCTGCTCCCAATTCAGTTGAAATAGAGCCTCATGCAAAATCTAACCCAAAATCCAAACAAATCAGTGAAGTGGATAATATGGGTCAGTGATCTACATTTGATGAAATGGCGTAATACTCCTCAAGATGTCTCTATGTATAAAGCTCGACGACTGTTCCCTTTCTATTAACGGAGCTAATAATGAGGTCTTCACTGAAGTCAGTGCAATGGAATATAGATCCCAGAAACCAACCTTTAAAGTACTTCTCAAGACCATATTTGAAGTTTGAAGTAGCCATATAAGTTTGTAGGATTACTATAAGTAGAACTATGGAGTTAAATAGTAATTCACACTGCACATCCTCAGAGTCAGCAAGGTATACATAAGACATGACGAACTCCATGCCTGCATTACCATTGAGACTTGCACACAGGAAAACCTCCATACATATTCATTGGTCCTCCATTAAGTTTCTCCCAGTGAGATTCGTGTTGGCAAGATACCATAAACAAGAATGCATACATCACCAACCAACAGACAACCAACCTACAATAATTGATAGTTAAGAAAAAACTCGGGATACTAATTCCAGTTTTGTCCAGTAGATATTTGTCTCATCCAGTTCTGCAACCGGATTATTTGCCAACTACTGATCAGTATACAGCGAAGAAGATGCATCTAAAACGACACTGCATTATTAGCAAATTTGGCTTTCATGAACTTGCTCAGTTTTTTGGGGTCAACATTGGGATTAGCCTGAACAAGCTCGTGGAATTTAATGAAGCAGTCGCTCTGTCCATAGCGACATAGGGGAACATCACACTGTGTACACTGATAGTAGGACTTGACAGTGTACCCAGACGGATACTTGTTGCCTACAAGGTCACAGTAACTACACGCCTTCTTGTGGCCCTGGATATGGGCAAGCCCATGGCCAAGGAACCCTGAAAACGCTGTCATGCTCTCCTGTTCCCCTTTCCCCGGGGTGGGGGGTGGGGGTAGGGGCGGGAGAGAAAGGCCCGAGGTATCATAGGAAAACCAACTAGAACCAGCGGGAAAGTCTTCAGTTGGTGCGTAAGTGGAGATGCCTGAAAGGATAAAGAAGGCACCATTAACACTGTGGCCTTGTGAAGAAATATCCCTACCCTACAAAAACTTCAAAGTTTAAATTCCCAATTTATTTGCAATGTCATTAAGAAATAATTAACATATATGCTCATATCAATATTTGCAGAGTTTTGTACTTGAAAACACTGTTAAGCACCACACATCAATTAGATCAACCCCCCCGCCCCCAATCACAGCTCTGGTGAACACCCGATAATGCAATCTGGACGCAAATTCTTATTGCGGACGTCGACTTTCTAATACTTTTGTAGACACACTGTTCCTCATTTGCTTACAGGATAAAACCATCAAAATCTCAAGTTATTCGTTTCAGTGGTAGGTTTCAAATTCCCCATTTTTCGCAGCATAATTTGAAGCATCTCCGGATCAATCTGTGGGTTTGCCTTGACGATTTCGTGGAATTTGACATAACAGTCATTCTGTGCAGACCTACAGAGTGGGGTCATACACCTCTGGCAGCGGTAATACGTACTGGTGGACTTGCCACACGCGTACCGTCGCCCCACCAAATAACAGTACGCACAACCACGCTTGTAACCCTTCATGTGAATCAGTTGGTGTTCCAACAGGAACTCATAGTCAAACTTTGAGGAAGCGTTTTCAGGGATACCACTGTTCTTAGCATTACATTCGGACGACCTGGGGGGATAGCCCCAGCCAAATTGTGTACTGCTTGGGAGCATTTCTTGGCCACCCAAAGGCTTGGAGATGTTTCCAAACAGATCCCAGCCTGAAACGACAAACAAACGCCGTTAAAGATGGTTGGACGTTGATCCCCAACAGACATTTTTACCTCAATAAATGGACATCCATTTCCACCCGCAGTGACTCATTATCTATTACAACTGCTGTATTCTAGGCAAAGAATTGGATAATGACGAGTTCTATACTTGTGAAACTTCCTTTCTAAAAATACCTGGCTATTCTCCAGGAACTCCTTTGTAATTATCTGTTAAATGTGCCGAAAGAAAGTGCCACTAGTAACTACGTTAATGGAAACAAACTTCTATCACACTAGATCACTCTTGACTGGCTAAATGCGAGTTTACTTTGGTTTTATACCATCTGAATATAGACAAGTCATAACCAGTGTCTGAATGACTTATTGTCAACAAATTTGTCCTTTTCACAGATGTGCCGATTTTCAGGGTCATTCTTCATTCTTAGGAGCAAGGATACAACAAAACAATTGTTGGTGAACATTTATGCAGAGTTAAAAATGTACCCAGTAACATTGAGCTGTAGTGTTAGTCTTGAGGTGGATATTTAAAGTGTAATGCATCAGCCTTCATTTTGATCTTCAGCCGCTGAATGAGAAACCTGGGCTTGACCGTTGGATTTTTGTACACTAATTCATGGAACTTGGTAAAGCAGTCGATGTTACCACTTTTACACAGGTGTACATTACACAGTTCACACTTGTAAAAGGAGCGTGTGGTTTTACCGCAGCGATACTTGTTGCCAACGATATCACAGAAGCCACACACCCTCTTGTTTGCCTGTCCATGTACTAGGGCGTGACCAGGCAGA
Source organism: Chlamys rubida (assembly GCA_032359455.1). Classification (NCBI taxonomy): domain Eukaryota; kingdom Metazoa; phylum Mollusca; class Bivalvia; order Pectinida; family Pectinidae; genus Chlamys; species Chlamys rubida. The sequence continues at coordinate 7,532 of JAUMHH010179218.1, forward strand.
GCCGGGAACACCGGACAGTACTTGGGATCTAGGTGTTTCGTCACCTGGTGCACGCATTTCATTCCTTGTTGCCCAAGGCCAAGAGTGTTATCAGACTCTGAGAACCCTTCCTGGTCGTAACTATACCAGTCAAAGCCTTCCTGTACCATAGAATCTGTTGCCAAATCATGTTCTGAAAGGAGAAACAAGCAGGCCTCGTTAAGAACTATACAGATCTTTTATATGTACTTTTCACTACAGAAGCCAAAACACCAGAAACTAGCAAACATTTACACGATAGTAATGCTTATTATAGTATAGTCGACAAGCTGCTTCGATAGTTTCAGACCAATAAACAAACTACTTCCGTGTCCAATAAAAACCTATGAACCTCCTTCAATAGGTTATCCAATCAAAACACAGAAGTCATTAAATTAGCTGCCTGAATTTAAATCTCCTAGAACCGATAAAACTTCAGAGCTACCAAAACCATTTTACACATGTACAATTAAGGAGTGACCCCATGTGCTTCTATTGATGCAAAAACGTTGTTCGACATATCCCATAATTTTAAATCCAACTGAATCTTGTTTTACTTATGACACAGGCTATCACTAACACATTCTATAAAGCCACCCTGTTGACAGCTTTCAGTGATTGTACCAGAGACGTCGGATCTGACCCAGGATTCTCACGTAATAGTTCATGAAACTTCCAGAAACATCTCTTTTCTTCATTTTTACACAAGTACACATCACAGTGTTCACATTTGAAGAAAGATTTGAATGTCTGTCCACAACGGTATTTGTTCTGAACGAGATCACAGTAAGCGCATACACGCTTGTTGCCTTGGCAATGCACAAGGTGATGGCCATCGGAAGTTCTAAGGTAGACAGTCCTAGGTGCGCGGGGCGGCACCGTTTGGGGAAACATATTAGCAGAATTGAAGAACGGTTCTAGCTGCCCCCAGTTGGAGCTTAGCATGTAGGCGTCTGAAAGGATAAAGAAAGCCGCCGTTAAGATCTACTTTCTGTCATGTCAAACCTCTGGTAATCCATACACTATGGTTAGTAATTAATGTTATCTTTCTATATCTGTATTATTTGGAATTCTGTCTAATCCAGAACGTCCACCAGGTCCAACTTTATATATTTCTATGTAATTTGAGAACCCCTGTGTAAACCTGTATAAAGTGGACCTTCCAACCAGACCTAATTGTTTACTGTAAATTGAACCAGTTTTACCTGTTAAACCTGTATATTCTGAACCGAAATTGGGTTCCTGTTGCATTTAGTTTTGATAGTTAACAAATCGTACATTTGAGCCTCGTCTAAGACATCTTTCAAACTGGATTGCACCCATCAGTTATCTACTCATAAAATGGCACATTTCATAAAAACCAACAGAAATAGTTTTTAACTTTTTATTTCTTTCTTTCAATAAAACTATAGAATTTCCATGTCATATTTTAGTGATGGCAAAAGCATCATTACAAAACTTGTGATAAATAACATCACCATTCTATCATAGATAAATTGATCGCTAGTCCATCACAAACAATCCTATTTCACGCTCGTCTTTGGTTATTCACGCTCGTCTTTGGTAATAACCCAACAACAGTGCTGTAAGCTAAACAGGCTGTTCACAGACTAACAGTAGTAAAATTGAAAACCATTTTAAAACTGCTTCCTAATAGGATACTTCAGCAGAAATGCTTTCAAGCATTTTAGCATTGTTGTTAGCGAGTTGTGGGTTGAATTCCTGAACAACTACTACGTTGTACAAACATGCTCTGTGAGTGCCCTCTCTGATCTGAATGTTTTGCCACAGAACCCACAGCTTGGCGTCTTCTGCGCATGCGTTTTTTTGTGTCGCTCAAGGCGACTTTGGCTGCCGAATAATTTCCCACAGAGATTACACTGGGGACACCCCTTTCCCGAGCCATGGGCTGTCTTTGAGTGGAGATAAAGCCCAGACCTGGACGTAAAAGACTTGGCACACAGCGTGCACGAGATCTCCTTTACATGAATACCATGGTGGGTAGCTTTGTGCTGTATGAGAAGTCTTTTCGTTAGGAAAGGCTGTCCACAGTGGACACACAACATTGCCCCCCACTGCTGGAAGTCAATTCCTTGATCAGTCAACTGGGAAGGACCGACACCCGTTTCCCCACAAACAACATGGTCGTCCGACAATGCCGTATCGAATCCAATTCCAAGAGCTGAGGATTGACCACCACCACATGGGAGCACGCCTAAGTAAAGACAAGAAAATATCCTCTTTTAACCCCAATCGTCTCAAGAAGTACGAAGGTTAAGAATTTCATGCTATTTCTCCCATGCATATCTTTCTCCTCAAAGATACAGCTAAATCGGATATATGAATGAGCAAAAGTTATAACTGTGCACACACACACACAACACAATTTGATGTACCTTATTTTTCTATTCATTTTTTTCATTTTTTCTTCACAGAAAAGGAAGTATGCCCTACAACCGAGGTCCACTTAAGTGTATCGATGCGGTAAAACATCCACATATAAACAAACCAAAAGTGGAACAATCAGCATCAAATCCTTGTGTGGAGAAACATCCAACTGTTACAATCAGAGTCAACAAAATTGTTTTTAAGAAACTCGAGTGCAAAACTTGTTGATAAAACCTGTTTTTGTTACACATCAGGTTGGACAAGACACCAGTAAACATTCCTCAAAAATCCTCCACTCCAAACATCTAGCTTTAAGGCTACACCCCCCATTCCTGTCGACATGTATGTTTTTTCAGACTACTTTTGTACCGGTAGCGTTTGCCACAAATGGAACAAGAAAACGCCTCCTCAGATGTGTGTTTCCTTTCATGAACGATGAGCCGGCTTTTGCTGCCAAAGTACTTCCCACAAGTCTTACACCGCGGACAGGTTTTAATAGGACTGTGCCATATGTTCTGATGTATCCTAAATCCAGACTTAGATTTGAACCCCTTGCCACACTCCAGACAAAATTCCACAATTATTTGATCGTGAGAGGTCGCTAGGTGAGCCCTATACTCCTCCCTGTCCCGAAGCACCACAGGGCAGAGACGGCACCTAAACAGCTTACACTCATGTTTGACGTGGTAGGATAACTCTAGCTTGGAGTGGAACATCATTCCACACATAGCACACTGGATGACAGTGATTTGCCCCCGGCGGTCCCTACTCCAGGTACCCATACCTTCCATTTTAAAGGAATGGCTGCCTATTTAAAACAAAAACAAACGGATTCCATTTAATTTCTTTAATTCATATCCATCCATATTGTACAGCTACTGTTTAGAAGAAACCTACCATTTTTTTCCTTCCCTTCACCTCCTAATGCAATTACCCCCACACCCTATAATAACACAATTCAACAGGATCCTCCTCTGTATGTCCCTATACTTCAGAGGCCAACATTCCTCCCCCATCCCCCCAATTCCATAGCAGAACGTTACAAATAGTTACCTCCACCTATCTCAAAATTTGTGTACAACCTTTCAATACAACACACAGACACTCCTGAATGAACGTTGAGTTATATACCTTTAGACAATCATCGACAAAACAGCTTTTACAAAGTCACATGGACATGTTAACAAGACAATCTATGAAAAACCAGATAACGACCCAAGTTTCTTCTAGCCAAGAGCACTTATTATTCCAATTACAAGAAACTGTTTAAAACTCATAGCCTAAGTAGCCTGGTGTCTATTGGTACTTCATTATGTACACTGTAAAACATCAAAGTAGTCAGCACTTCCAGAGTCTCGTTAAAAACACAATCAAAATTCCCTTAGCAAAGGTATGGAAAAAATCGGTGCACTTTTCTAGTCAACACTATCAGCAATGAACACATCAGATTACACATGTGTGATTTTTTAAGTTTCTTTCATAGCGGAAAGTTTTCCCACAGACGTTACACGAGATGGTCTCCCCCGAGTGGATTCGTTCGTGGACCGAGAGCCTACTTCGACTGCCGAACACCTTTCCGCAGGTCCTACATCTGGGACAGGTGTTTACTGGACTGTGGTGGATCTTGCGGTGGATGTAGTATCCCGACTTAGACTTAAACCCTTTCCCACAGTCCGTACAAAAGGAGACAATCACTTGGCCATGACACTGAGCCATGTGCCACTTCAATACGTTCCTATCGTCAAAATGACTGGGACAAAGTTTACAACGGAACTGACTACACTCGTTCTGAACGTGACTAGATAGAAGTTCCTTGGTCAGGAACATGGTACCACACATCTCACACGAGTAATGGCGTCGCAAGAGTGACATGTAATGGACCGTTCCACTTTCCGTCATGGAGCCAACTTGCATGCCGCTATCAAGATCATCGCCTATTCAAAACACAAAAACGCCTTGTCAGATTCTTTCTTTGTATGTGTGCGATTAAACTTCAGCATGCAAATCTTTTCTCAATTTATTCCCATACTTTTTCTTTGAAATGAAGTGTGGTATGCCCTGTATTGTATTAAACAAATGTCCACAAAACGGTTCCTTCATCACAAGATTCTAATTCAAATCACTGGATCCGAAGTACCAAACTCGAGTCACTGGAAACTAGCAAACAAATCACTAGAGCTTTGCATCCTCATGATAGTCATTTATGAGGTCTTCATATGAAGAAAGTGTCACAACTTGAACATGGCATTTCAATAATCTAGCCGGTCAAATTATTCTGAAAAGGAACTAACCACACAAGTACCAAGGGAGACGTCGTCAAAAAATGTACCTAGCTCATCACTTGTTACTAATTAACAAATCACTGAAATCTACTTCGCTCAGAAATCACTCGTAACAATTACTGAACACAAACATATCAAGACTAGAATTAATTTTATTTCAAAACACATGTTTGACATGTATGTAAACTTTAAAAAGATTCCTTTTCCATTACGGTATACTAAAAGAGCAACAACATGAAACTAACTGAACAAACTAGAACCAATTGTAAGACTCGGCATGTCTTGTACTATGGCACACACTAGTCCACTTTTTAACGCTATTGCACACATTGATGTAAAATGTAACGTTCACGGTTAGGAAAGATGCGGGTACATCTATTACAGGTGAAATTCTTGTTTTGGTGCGTTTTTTGATGTACCAACAGGCGACTGGGACTACCGAAGTATTTGCCGCACGTTGGACACTGAGGGCATGTCTTCACCAAGTTATGGTGAATGTTCTTGTGAATGTAATACCCGGACTTGGATTTGAAGGACTTGCCACACTCGTTGCAGAAGGCCGCTATGACCTGACCATGGACTGTTTCTAAGTGTACAGTTAAATGGTTTCGATCGTTAAAGACCAGTGTGCACTGTTTACAGGGAAACTCAGAGCATACGTTCTGAACATGATGAGCAAGAAGCTCTTTCGAGGTGAAAATAACACCACACATTTCACACTGGAAACCTTGACCTTGGCCGATGTCGTCTTTTGGAGCGACTTGGGTACTTGGATCTTGGGGCCACATGAAGAGACCTATTTAAAGAGAAGAATCCCTGGTCAGTTCTCTTATCCAAGACAGCCAGCATAGGCTTTACAGTAACTTCTATAAATCACTGAAAAATTAGACGAGTTAAATCCAACGCTAACAGACTGAAAACATCTAGAAACTCAACTTTCATGAAAAACCTTAACAACTGTGGGTATAAAAAGGTAATCAACCATAACAAGGCATACAAACCAACACCAACAAAACAACAAAGATCAGAACAGGAACAGGATCAGTACTGCCGAACTGGAGTGTTGTAATGCTGTTAGCAGTGGTGTTCCGAGATGTCATTAGAATCTGTGTTTTGTGGTGCAGCCGGCAGTAGCGTTTTGTATTGCTGTGCATTTTTTTTTTTTTTTTGTATTGCTGTCAGAAGTGGTGTTGTTAGCAGTGGTATTCATTGTTATCGGGTCATTTTTCGTGTAGTGCTGTCCAGAGTGGTGTTCTGTGGTCCTGTCAGCAGCAGGTATTGTGGTAGTCTCGGAAGTGGTGGTTTGTAGTGATGTCAGCAGTGATGACCTTTACTGCTGTCGTGAGCTGCTTTAATAGTGCTGTTGGAAGCAACGATTTGTTGTGCTGTTTAGTAAGCTTGTAATGCTATTGGTAGTTGTGTTCTTTAGTATAAGCAATATTCTGTATTTTTATGTTGCCAACGGGGAATTCCAATCACCTTCATTTTTTTATATCACCTTCATTTTTTTATATCAAAGATCGTTGTGCATGTGTTTTCTATATTTTCTCAATTGCTTTATACAATATTAAAAAATCCAACGATATAGACACAAGAGTTGAAAAAATTTCCAGAAAATAAGAAGATTTATTTTGAACTTTGATGAAACAAATATCCTTACTAAGGAAATACAAAGTCTCACTTGCGTGGATCTTCTGGATGGGTTGAGAATGTCTCGTTTAAGACTCGCTATTATTTCTCGTTTAAGACTCGCTATTATTTATATCTATCCCTAAGACCTTGGATCTTGTAAGTCGTAAGGTGGATTATAGGGATTTGACGTCACATGTGTGCTGGTAGGAACTGTGCTGTATGGCGATCGGTCTGCTAATGGTGTGTTGTACTGATTGTCTGTCATCTCAATGCTTTGCCGGTTGTCCAACATCTCTGGATATTGCCTGTTTTCGCCAACCAGTGCCTGTATTCCTGGCCCATTATCACTAGCCTGTGCCTGCAGTCCTGGCCTATTTTCATTAGCTATTGCCAGTGCTTGTTGTCGACTCTCAGCCAGCTGCATGCTATACCTTTGGGCCGACTTGGCTTTGCTACATATGGAGGACACTTTGCTGGCCAGGGCCATGCGTACCTCGCCTCGTCTGTGCCGACTGTTACACACACAGAAGGATGTAATGGCAGCTATAATGTTAGGATTAAGTTGCGCCTTTGTCGTCGAGACCCCGGACAAGGACTTGCCGAGAAGTTCCTTGGAAGTCCAGAAGACACCCAACAAGTAGCGTGCCATCTTCTCTCCGTTACGCTGGTCTCGCCCCTGCTCAACTCCCTTTTTAAAGGCAACCTGTAGATGATAGGGGTAAACAAACACTCTGGTCCCTGGAGATATTTCAACCATCTGAAAAATAATCAGAAATTAATTAATTTTTAGCAAATAATCAAATGTGAATTATTTAAAAATATTTGCAAACTTCCATAGACATCATAACTTCCAAAATTTAAAAACACCCAGTTATTAAATCTTCCTTCAAAATGACTTCCAGTGTTTAGAATTACAGCATTAAATCCAGTATATTTTTAAAGGAAAATTGTTAAGAATTTGAATGTCGGATGTTTACCTCAAATTTTGACGCATATTCCATTGTGTAGATACCTGGCGAGGGTCTTGTTGTAGGCCTGTAGGAGGGGGTGCCTGTAACAAACCAATGTAGTGAAATGACAATAGGCAAGTCAGCACATCCAGTTATACCAGTTACCACAAGTAATTATGCTTAATGAGTTTACACCTTTGCTGAATGAATACATCAAATTAACAAATTTTTCATCCAATTATATTGAATGTTGCTGTTGAATGTATGAAGAATATTACTATTAAATATTATATCATTATGTTGTAACAGATTATATTTATCCCTATGTAATTTTGTATTACAAATTTTACTATCGATATTATATCATCACGTTGTAACAGATTATATTTATCCCTATGTAATTTTGTATTACTGTTTTACTATTGATATTA
>JAUMHH010179229.1:0-15231 GCA_032359455.1 Chlamys rubida
AAAGGCAACCGAATCACAAATGTGTTGAGTAGGCGCATATCACAATGTCGACTTCTCTTACACAGCCGAGGTTAGATAGAGGGTACCGGAATCGGCCGAGGTTTGCCGAATGATTGCATTATTAGGTAATAATAATACAAAAGAAAGAAAAAATCGAAAAAACTGATGATCATGAATGAATTATTTACTTAGGACCCTTGAACCCCGAAATGAAATGGGGTCAACAGGAGTCAATATGGCAGACCTTGCTTCGATGATGCATCTGTAAAGTTCAAGTTTTTACCTATAAGCCTATAAGGGCTTTTGGTTAATAAAGAATGAATGAATGAATGAAGTTTTAAAAAGGATGCAAAAAGAGGCAAAATTTATGATTTGGAATGTATGTTATTGTACAGATGTGCAGTGACAAGTTAATATGTCAGATACAAAATATCTTCAGCTGTAGTAATTATAGGAGTTCAGAACGGTTCTGAAAACGATTTTCTTAGCAGCCTCTTTCAGCTTCTTTTTCACCCAATGGAGTCCCAATATTTACAGTAATTCAATTTCCATTATCTTATACTCGGAGGCAACAGGGAGGAGAGGAATTAGGATAAGCTCTTAGCTTGTTTTCCAATCCTCTTTATTCCATGTTTTGAACTTTTTTTCATGTGCAAAAATTGGAAATAAAATAATCTTTAAACTAGAAGCAACAGTCATCAGATTCGGTCCAGACTTATTTTAGAAGTTGAAAATTTGACAAGTTTGACAGAGAATCACATTTCAGAACATGTCAGCTAAAAAATTACAAACAAATTCAGACTAGATTTCATCAAAAGAAACGAGAAACTAGTATCAATTTCACAGAGTCTATTTCACAAGGTCGAAATTCACTTTCAAAGTAAATCAAGGACTTCTGTCACAAGGGTACTTTGTATTGAGAGAAATAAACGGGCATTATACCGCAAGTGGTGCAAGATTTTTTTTCTAATTAAAAAAGACCTTAATTAATGACAGGCAGACGATCAACGCCCATGATGATGTACATCTCTTGAAAGATTAAATCAGATAAAAATCAGACTATCAATCTTATTCAAAATAGCAAGAAATACTGTAAAACTAAAAGTCCTTTCCCTTGAACATCTAACAAGCTTAAAATCGATAATTTGAATTTCAACTTTTAACTTTAAAGCATCAAAGGAAACATTTCAACAAAATGATTGCTGAACAACATTTTGGTACCATTTTAATGAATGACTAATTGTTGTAACCTTTTTGTTCCCTAACACAGCCATCTTGGTCAACAAGTTATCCGATATTGTTTAAAATCTTCTCCGTTTGATCTTTTTATGAGATACCTTGCGATTTTCATGTCCCTTGTTGATTAAGATCTATTCCGGTGAAAGTTTAGATAACCCATCTGAACAAGTTATGTCAATATATATTACTCATGTGCTAATTGACAGGTCATATCTAGTGGGATCTTCAGCTGACCTTTAAGCTTTAATATTTTTTTCTTTATGTTTGAATCTATTTCTGGTACCAAGGAAGTGTACACTCTCAGTTAGATCTACAACCAACACTCCAACATAGCCCTCATGATTCTATAGACGAAACTGACTGAATTATTTACCAAATGTTTCCTGTAATGTAATAAGTCTATGACTTGTATACATAGTAAACCCACTCAAATTTATTGTAATTTAATTTCTAATTAGTACAAACAGGAATAATTGCTATGTCTTTTCTTATAACAAGTCTATCCCCTACTTTGAGTGGGAGATTTTGGCCCCCTGGGCTTACGTAATGCAGCAAAAAAATGGTAATTCATTTGGCCTTTAAAAGTTGATAAAATTAATAGATTTGACCAATTTTTATGGTTATTTACCCCAGGTAGCTACACTAGGACTCCTACTGATGACGATAATGAAGACGTCATTTGAAGATTTAACATATTTGACCTCTGTGATCATAAATGATGGTCTTTCAACAAAACTGATAGTACTCAACTACTCCAACAAGTTACAGTCCCAATATCATGACTTTGGGCCTTATGGTTCTTAAGAAGAAGTTGATGGCAACAAATTAATGACGGACACCATGCATTGCACCCCATTCAGACGGTGAGTCACAGGCACTAATGGTATCCAGTATACTTAGCCAAAAACCAAGGTTCAGCTTTTGTTCAAATCTTGTGAGATGATGCAACAAATATTTCGATTAATGTATTGATATGTACATGTCTGTGTATTATGTACACTGTTTGCAAAGATATCGCACGATATACACAATATATGACACATGGATGCATGTTACACGATTGTGCAACACATTTCATACATTTTATGGGTGCAATAGAACGATATCACAAAAAACGCTGCAAAAACCGCTGAGCAGACACTATTATATTTGATTCCTGTATTCCGAGACATTTTCCTTAATGGACAATTTTATCTATTAAATGACAAAATGACATCACCTTAACATCAGCCATTTAGCGCTTTCAATGACCTCATGTTCAAAATATTTGATCTGATTATATTACATATACGTACACATAATCAACCAATTTATGGTAAATAGAATACATTTCAGACAGGTTAGTGGGTATATAATTCATCACATTTATCAAATCCAAAACACACACATAGAAATTCTATCATAGACCCCAGACGTGATTAAGTATGGTAGGGTAAAGATACATGGTCCAAGATATACGATCCAATGGTTCAAGTCATTAGTATAGATGTAGTTAAAACTGATGTGTTACCAGTTAAGAACCATCAAACAATTTTCCAAAACACTTAACTCCTACACAGTCTCTTCCTGCTTAACAGGAATTTGATGACATCCATATTTGTCATTACGCACCGGCGGACAGCACTTTCGTGAATCTAGTGTAAACATATCAAATATGGCCGTGATAAGACTTCTTCTTTATAAAGGGTTGTGTCTACGTAGCAAATTATTTTGGAAAGCTTGCTGATGTTTCTTAACATGACATTAACTTTAAGTATGACTGGCTATTGAGCCTTCATTCACAAAACACACCCACTTTTACAATGGTCTTTCTTTAGTCTCCACACAAATCTAAATCATTTATCAATTTTGAAAAAAACCCAAACTTAAACACAAATTGATTTATAGTACAATTATTTTGCAATAAAATGTTTTTTATACATATTTGTCACAGAGGTATAATACTTGATATAATCTAGAAGAAATCTTGCACATATTTCTTCGTAAAATTCCTTCCTCAAGATTTTCTATGAATGTCAACTTCCATTACTGTAGTAATCAGTCGTCTGAAATACAACGTCTTCCCCTGAACTCTGATTTATGGATAAGAAATTAAAATTGTTTGTCGTTAAAGTCAAAATTATGTGTCGGTGAAATGCAAAGAAAGTTACAGTTGTCTTTTTATTTGCCGATAAAAACGTTAATGTTGGATATTATGTGATGCCATATCTTTAAATTGCCTCCCCTTATCTTTAAATTGTTTCCCCGGCTATAAAAGTTGACCTGTTCTGGGGCTACCACCTCAGTGTTTGAGCATAATGGAAGATGTAAATGTTTAACAGGGCAGACACTTCACAAGTATATATACATAACTTTATCATAAATCCGAGAGTCGTGCACTCATGCAGGTAAAGTGTGGTATTCGAAACCTCACACACTTAAAGTTCCAACTGGAATATACGGAGATCACCATCACGATCAACGGAAACCGTACAGCTAGCTTTAATCAGCCCGATCTGCATGCATACGAGACATAACAGTATTTTTCGTTGTTTTTTATTTAAATGAGTCGCCTGTTCATAAATATATATTTATATTTTTTTCATTTTTTCTCTTTTTTCTTTCAAATCATCTCTCATATATTCTGTAATTTTTCTTTTTCTAAAGAGACAAACACAATATATGTACAATGCAAGATACCTTACCATGCTATAGGAAGCTAAAATGATAAATGTTACACCGTCATATGTATAACACAATTGCGATTTATGAAGTGCACAGTCTCATAGCGACTTTCGTTTTCTTTCCGAAACAGACATATACCACATATAACATTGAGTTAGACCACAAGTTAAGACCAATTTCTCTGTAAACAAGCAACAGATGATTCCTCGTTCCAGCGCCATGTGTTGCTGGTAAAATGTAATTATCAAGTTACATGCAGGGGGATTAAACACCCTTATTTATACCAAAACATAAGATAGGTTTCGCAACTCCCACACCGTGTCCTAAACACAGCTGCGGTAATGAACGTGTTTTGCCCGATACAATGTACCAGATGTGTGTGATGACGAGGTTGGAAGCATTTTTATTTGTCAATACAATGGAACCATGACCTTTTTTTTAATGAACTCTGAACTTTCAATAATTAAAATGATGTCATAACTCTTTGTGATCTGTCATTCTTCATGTGCACTTAAATTGTGATGTCATAATTCACTATGGTTTTTTACCCACTTGAAAACGGAGAACATCTGTCCAAAGTGACTCCCTGCTATATTGCTTAAGTGTTTATAAACGAGCTATATATTTTTTTGTTAATTTTAAAACAAATGCAGGTATTAAAAAAATTGAAACAGCAAACTTGGCATCAATTTTACAAACAACCAGCTCTCATTGTCAAAACTCGCTGTACAAAACAAAAGTTTTTATTTCGTTTTTGATGAATGAACATGACGTCATGAAATGATAGTTTGCAACATGACACGTCATACGTATATATGTGTACATTGAAAAGTCATGACATACAGCTATCAGTTACTGAAGCAATGTGTAAATATAAAATCCTGAACTTGAACATTTTGAAAGAATTTTTTTCTGAAAGTGATGGTTGATTATCATTTGTATGCATGACAGAATTGTCACAGCTAGCTAGACCAAGGGACAGGATGAACGTGATGCCATTAACACAGGACAGATCAAAAATAAAGAACTCTTTGGTCGTCACAGCCGGCTCATAACAGTCTACAATTGCAACAGACTGCACACAAAACACTGGAGTTCAGACCAAATATGGAAGTCATGAGAAAAGTGCCGAGTGTTGGTGGTAGGGGGGATCATGGTTTGGAGTGAAAGGCCACAAATACAGTACTTAATAGATTCAATACTCTGGTGGAACAACAAGAGCAATGGGGGCTCATTCACAACTCCAAACGACCACTCCAATACAAATACAAGTGGTTATACAAATGTAAATCAAAATCTCTCCCTTGCTTATTAAATGTCAGACAATATCCAGGTTGCGATCAGCTGGGTTTGTATCTATACATGTGCTCAAATGACTCACCGGACCACCATGCACTACAGCTCGTATAATTACAGGTAAATTTCACAGAGGTGTGCAACAATCCTGTCATCCCTATTTCTCAGAATGGAACCTAACCTTTCATTCATCTGGACCATTCAATGATCTTTTTAGGGGGATGTGAACAGTTTTATTCCTAGGTCTACTTTAGAATTTTTATAAAAGAACAACGTCCATGGATGTTTGTGCCTCTAACATCAATGTAAAACTAATAACATTTAGAACTCAGCGATGTTTGTCAGGCCAATTTAATCTTACTGCCAAATCAGCAGTATTTGCTTTCTCACTTTCCTTCTGCATAACAAACACAGATTATAAAAAAAAAAATCTTCCACTCTATAATTTCAGCAATATTGAATTTCTTTTTTTTAATTTTCAATACTTTCAATTTGGAATTAATTGATATAACTAGGTTTTTAATTATTTCACATGAATGCTCAGATTAAGAAAATTTAATTGAATTTTTTATAAGCTTTTTTTTTTTTTTTTTTTTTTTAAATATATCACAAGTTTGTGAATTATAACTTTTCATAGATTCATACAATCTCTATGGGGCTGATCCAGACGCCAATATTTTGTAATTTTCTACATCCAATAACCAAAAGGATCATTACAAAAGAATTTCAAGATGGCTGCCAGATGGTAGTCAAAGTAATTCACTTTATCGTACAAGACTAATTAGTCAGATTGTGTCCGATACACTCCTAACAATTCCATATGGACTCCAATTCCATATGGACTCTAAGGATTTTCATTTACAAAAATAAAGAAATAAAGAAAAATGTTTACAATATTATATATATGACAGCCACAGTAAACGACTTGAAAAACTTTCTAACTTTGACCAGAGTTCATTCATTAGGATCACATGCAGAATCAGATGCAATATTCTGAAGTGTCTTTAAATGGACTTTTTATTTTGAAGGGAGAAAAAATTGCAAATTTTTGAAGATATGTTTTAGAAATTCCAAAAGAACATTGGTAAAAAAAGGTTGAACATTTTGGCTTTTAAATGGTGTATTTTTAGAATGTTTATGGTACAGACAGACATTGGGTGATATTCCCTACTGCCTGGTTGTAGACACTGGTGTATTTTCTAGAATGTTTACGGTACAGACAGACATTGGGTGAAGTTCCCTACTGCCTGGTTGTAGAGACCGGTGTATTTTTTAGAATGTTTACGGTACAGACAGACATTGGGTGATATTCCCTACTGCCTGCGTATTTAGTGTGAATGATTTAAAGCGGACACCAGTGGATTGAACAGATCTTGTTTCTGAAGATTGATGTTTTAGCTGGCATGAGCCTGCTCATCAATTTGTCATTGATCTTTGACTGAAGACCCTGGAGTAGGTCTCACACAAGAATAAAAGGGCAATAACTCCTGTTAAAAAGAGGGTCATTCATACACATCTATTATGCTGATAAAACATTGCATCTGAAATCAATTGATCTAATAATTCTTAAGGTATAAATTGCTTTGGAGGCATGGACAATTGGACAGACGACGAAGAGTGTTTAAAATATTCTCCAAGCATATTGTGGCAGGAAAACAATTAAACGCAGGAAAATTGAAAAGTAAGAAAAACAGTTATTTGTAAGTGACTTGACCAATTGTTCTTAAATATCTTTTTTTTCTGGAGGAAATTTACATACGTTACTGTTAAATGTTAATGTTTCTGTTGATATTTAGTTTAAAAGGTTTAGTTTGAGAGATAAGTCAACAAAAGCAGAGATCGTTTAAACAACAAACACTGCCGTGCACCAGACAATCAATGACAAACACCTGCGTATGCACATGTGCGCAGGTGATGCTGGCTAATAGGCTATTTACTTGGTCATATAAACACCGGATAAGATTTCTATCTAACCGTTTAACCAGCTAATTCAAAAGCTTGAAAAGGTTGATTCGGTTCATGCCGCTAATATGCCTATAAATTGGAACCTGAATCTGATTTAAAACCAAAATTGAAAAATTTAATCCCCTGTTTCAGTGCAAAAACCGAGTAACATTTCCACAGAAATGTCAGGACATGTTAATTACGAGAGTACAGGTTAAATCAGGCCGAGAAACATCTGGAGACGAATTACAATAAAACATCACATCATTATAATAATTCTTTTACTGATTTTCGTGTGAGAAATCCACCAAGCTAGGTAAGATGTAATATTGTAAATGAACTGCACTCACGTTTTAGTATTAGATGACTCCATCTTTATGAACAGTTTACGGACTTAATTTCGTGGAATATTACATGCCAGTTAATTATATTTTGATTATATCGGAGAACATGCAGTGATGCTTCCGTGCAGTTTTTCATTAGCCCTGTAATAGTGGCACCTGTTTTCTTGTACCCATGTTTTTGCTTGGGCCCGTTTGAAGTTTCCGCTATCTCTACGAGTACTACATCTGTACCAACGGTTACTGACAGTCATTCCAATTTAACTTGTAATGACATCATCATGTAATCAAGTGTGTGACCTCGGCAATCATTTGTCGCTGGTTAATTATCAACGGTGTGAATCATTTCACGGACTGTGTGATCTTCCTAGTTTCGTAATGAATACATTCCAACATGATTCCACGAAGTACCATTCCAACATGACTTTAAGGATAAATGCACTTCCTTACAGTGACATATGTACCTCCTTTTTCAAAAGAGTTCCATCCTCGAAAACTAGTTATATAACGGACAAACCATTTCCAGATAATCCTAAGGATATACATATGCTACCTTTACCGAGATATGCACCTCCCATTCAGAAGAGTTCTGCACTAAGAAATTGATGTTGTTAAAAAGATGCCACTTGTAGCCAACCTTGGGGATATCAAAACTAGTACCTTACTGAGATGTGAGTCAAAACCGTTCCACAGAAACCTGTTACAGTAAAAACTGTTGATGTGACCACCTCTATTAAGAGACCACCTCTATTAAGAGACCACCTGCATTAAGAGACCACTATTTGAACTTCTAAAGGGATGACTTAAATTCATTTGACTGTACATGTGCAATAGAAGAAAAAAAATCATTTGTAACTAATCTGACAGGTATACGCTACTATACTGTGACAATTGAATCTGTTTTCTAAAACAAAGAAGAAACCTGTTACGATGGGATATCACTAATAGCTAACATTTCAATGGTTGTGTGTTATATATATACAGAACCATTTGAAGGATGAAGCTGTGATGGAATGACTGTTTCGTTATCAATGGTGTCGGGTAGTGCCCTGATTTAGAAACCTTTAATGACATTTTAACATGCGTCAAAACTTCAATTCCTGTAACAATTTCCCACCTTACAAAAGTTACACAGAAGTAGAATGTTTACCATCGGGTCTCACTATTGACTAGTAACGATATAAACGGATTCCTTGATTCAAACATTAGAGTGTTCTTCGTAAATTCTCCCGTACCCCAAACATTCAAAATAGATTTACCAACATACAGAGTATACATTAGATTAATTCCAAATGTACTTTTCTAAAAATTGCCAATTCGCAGTAAATTCTTTTTTCAAAGGCAGCAATTAGTTCAGTCTCAATGCTACTTAACCCAGAAAAATCTGATACCTTGCGGGAACATTCCCCCACCCCCCTCACCCCTCACCCTCGTCGACATATGCTACAATATCGGTGTGTTTTCAGTGTGCTGGGTCGTGGGCATGACTGTCACATACAAGTTTACATAAAATTACCACATAAATCTCAGAGGTTTTTGTGAACTATAGAAGTTTTTTTGTGTTTCGTGCCAGGTGCTTGTTCATTATTTCCTCATTTCATTCAAGTATTCAGGCGATCAGTTTAGGTCTCAATACATTTTAACAGTTTAAAAAATGTTAACACATGCGACAATCTTACTTCATTTTCATAAAAAAAAAAACATGAATAAAAACTCGGTCAATCACGCAAACATATGGGAGCTCTAAAATTGTTATTAAAAGATATACTTTCTTAGTGTGTGTGGCTAAATAGGGATTTTTTTATCATTTAAAAGCAATTTAACGACATAATTTACAAAAATGTTTGCCTTTTCATTACAAAAGCAGCAGGTGTCGTGAGTGCCACGTCAATATAAAGTG
Source organism: Chlamys rubida (assembly GCA_032359455.1). Taxonomy (NCBI): domain Eukaryota; kingdom Metazoa; phylum Mollusca; class Bivalvia; order Pectinida; family Pectinidae; genus Chlamys; species Chlamys rubida. The sequence continues at coordinate 9,385 of JAUMHH010179229.1, forward strand.
TTTCAAAACTAGAAAAAAAGGCCACATGGGCCTGAATCACACACCAGACTTTATATGTTTATTGCTTTTTTCTCCCTGATTTGCATTCCAAATGAACACAGCTAATTGCACAAATCCAGTTCTTGCCATGTTTTGAATAAAACTCAAATAAGATAAATATAATTTCTACTACATATATTTTGAAGCATTTCTTTCCTATGACATTTTTCTCAAGATGGCATACATGAGTTATATTATTGAAGTCCGTTTAAGTTATGCAATCAACGACTCTAATGTTTGTTAAACAAGCAATGATAACAGAAATTTTGAAGGCAACATTGCAGGAATTTTCCAGTACGGTACTATTCAACCAATTTTCAAGTTTATATTTTAAGAAAATGAGGTCAAGATTTCTAGGAAAGGTACAGGATAGGTATAGAACAGGCATAGTAGGACAGGTAAGGGACGAGTGAAGGACAGGTATTTGACAGGTATAGGACAAGTGAGGGACAGGTATAGGACAAGTGAGGGACAGGTATAGGACAAGTGAGGGACAGGTATAGGACAAGTGAGGGACAGTATAGGACAAGTGAGGGACAGGTATATAGGACAGTATAGGGCAAGTCTTTGAAGGTATAGAAGGATAGGTATGGGAAAGACCAGGGACAGACTTAGGATAGGTATAGAAGGCCAGGTATGGGAAAAACTAGGGACTCACTTAGGATAGGTATAAGACAGGTATGGGAAAGGCCATGGACAGGCTTAAAGGATGGGTATAGTAGGATAGGTTTGGAAAATGCCAGGGACAGGTATAGGACAGGTATGAGAAAGGCCAGGGACAGGTTTATGATAGGTATAGGACAGGTATGGGAAAGGCCAGGGACAGGTTTATGATAGGTATAGGACAGGTATAGGACAGGTATAGGAAAGGCCAGGGACAGGTTTATGATAGGTATAGGACAGGTATAGGAAAGACCAGGGACAGGTTTAGGACAAGTTTGGCAAAGGTCAGGGACAGGTATGGGATAGGTATAAGACAGGTAAAGGAAAGACCAAAGACAGGTATAGGACAGGGCAGGGACAGGTATAGGACAGGCCAGGGACAGGTTTAGGACAGGTATAGGACAGGCCAGGGACAGGTTTAGGACAGGTATAGGACAGGCCAGGGACAGGTTTAGGACAGACCAGGGACAGGTTTAGGATAGACATAGGACCGGTATGGAGAGTATCAGCACACTTCCAAATCACTTCACACAAGTAACGGTAGAGTGGTGCTCCCCTCTCGGTTAACATAAGGATGCTAATCATAGCTCTCGGAACAACATTACCATTTCTGCAGGTGACAGGTGACATCGAGGGGAAGAACCTGTATTTTGATTACCTGCATGGAGCATAGGCGATATGTATATATACACACACATATATTAAACTGTTTGTGTATGTAAGTCGACACATGACCTAGTGATGTATTATTTCGGTAGCTGTAAATACGAGCTAGCTTCTCCTGCAGAGATGTATTAGAGGGACCCCCGTAGAGCTGTCTGTATATTTCATTCCAGTCTCGAAATCTTACTCCAAAAGGAAAATAAAATTGCAAATCTTACTCAAATTTTTCGGCATAATTGATAAAAAATATATCTAAAACTCTCTCCCTTCACAAACTAATATAATTCAGTCTGGAATCGCAGTGAACTTCTCAGACCCAACAGACCACAAAAATGTTGCCCTGTCATCAAGAACGACATACAAATGCTAATCAACAGGTATGCTCACCTGTCCGTGTTAACTGATGGAACACCTGTGACTGAGAGATTCAGTAACAGGTTCTAATCTACACAATGTCGTTACATTCAGAGCCGACACCTGTACATAGTCTCGCGAGTATAAATCATTAATCGCTACATGTCCTAATTGACTTCAACAGTTTTTCATCTTTAAAGTGTTGATTTTCGAGATTTTTTTTTCAGGCACCTGCTTGTTAAAAGCAACACTATCTGGTCTTGAAATCATTAAAAAAAATTGTTTAGGCTAAAATTAGTTTCAAGAAAAAAAAGTTGAATTATATCAAGTCTACGAAGTGTCAAGTCTCATGTTTATTTTGACCTATGACCTTGATCTTTGACCCTATCAGTCATCAAAATGATTGTGTTACACGTTTTGCACCAGACTATTTTGAATTTTATGTTAATTCATCACCAAGACAGGCGACTAATTCTAAATGGAGCTGTATATGTAGCTTATTTGGGCAAGTGACGTCCCCAGAGTGACGTGGTTGGGGACAAGTTTCCATAATTGGATGTCTCTGGAAGAAAATGAGGTCATTAGCCTAAATCTAGATCTACTTACCCAATTCTTTCTCTATTACTGATCTGAGTTAATAAAACACAAGAACATGCCTAATATGAACTAATTTGGTAGAATATGTAACTTCTTCCTATTATTTATATAAAATATGACGGTAAATTGATTAGGACAGCCGTGAAATGTCAAACAAATGTATAGATTTAACTTACAGTACGTCAATGTAGAAACTAATTCATTCCAGTTACAATATTTCATTATCTACTTGTAAAGTTGAACATTCAATTTAGCCCTCCATTTCATTTATGCAAACCCCTAGACCTTGGCCTCTTCCATATAAAATTCAGTTAAAATCTGTCGAGCCATTCATGAAGCTGACATTACAAGTTAAGAACCAGCAACAACATTTCCAAAATTGTTGTGGTTCTTATCATGCATTTTTTACCTTGACTCATTCACCCCGAAGACACATTTGAACCCTTCCAACTCAAAGGTTGGAATAGTTCATTATGAAATTTCAGGGGTGAATGAGTTAAAGACTTATTTCTCCCCTTGTTCACAAACCATCCAAAGGCTTTTCAAAAACTGATTTCCTTAAGCCTGATGGTATAATTGGTCAGTACACAGCAGTCTGATGGGAGTTATCTATCCAGATCTAGCCTGCCCGATTACTAGGATTCTGCTGTGTCGATTACCAGCTCCATCCACCATCTAGACACCAGCTTGACATTTTATACTCTGTACTGGCTGGTAGCTATAGGCCTGGGTTTGATTCTCAGTGTCAACTGGTCTACGTCAGGAAATGCAGCCATCTAAACACGATCTTAGATTAATTCTAAGTGCACACATACTGTAAACATAACATTTTCGTGGTAATCATGTTTTAGAGACTTATAACACTAATTTACATAATAAGTGCTAAATTATGATGAATTCTAGATTTCAAGTCATTGTATTCTAAAATGTCATCGATTGATTTAGCACTAAATCATGATGCCTAACTTGAAAATAAATAACGTTGTGCTAAAAGCATCATCGGTATTATGGAAAAATTAGCCTCTGACAAAATGGTTGCAACTGAAAGAGGAAAAAAAAAGTTCACACTTAAAGAAAAGTAAATCATATGATGTATTACCGTAAGGCAGGCTATGAAATAGGACATCACTTACAAAAAATTATAGCCAGCAGACACAGAATCCATTATGTAGGATTTATGTTGGAGACACACACACAGCAAACCCAAGTGTCGTACATGTGTACTGCACACATGGTTTTGAGTGCACAAGCTGTCACTTTGGGGGAGATTATCAGGAATCTGTCAGAAACTCTGGAGTTAATCTGTGGTAGTAGACCGCAGACTGACAGATACATCAGGTCTGTTTCAACCTAGGGAATCACTCACCAAAAAAAATAATCAAGGTCATAAACTCTGAAACTGGATCAGGTCTCAGGTGTTGGACACTGAAATCATTGTTCTAAGAAATATACTTAAAATCTGTCTAAAGATAATATATATTAAAATTTTACAAAACAAATTTGTCTACATGCTCCATAAAGTGATTTGCAACAGACTTAATTGATACTCCAGAATAATTGACATTGATTTCTTTATACTGTGAAAATCTGCTTGCATCATTCATAGACCAAATTCATGGGAAAAAAGTTTGGGTTGTGGGAATTGTGGTTGAAACCATCTAGGACTCCCGACATACTTGCTGTCTGTATTCCTACTTCAGCAGACAATAAAAAGTTAATTTTAAAATACCGTACACTCACACAATTCTTTTGCTCAACAAATTTTTGATGTGAAAATGAAGGACAAAGGACCTTTAAACAGGAAGCTACAATTTAAAACAGGGGACCGTGGGTAATTGAGCCAGGCATGTTGTCACTTGACATTTGTCAGTTGCGGAATCTGACAACATATTGTGCGACAGAAGTTCTGTGATATACCACATGGTGATGGGGGGCATTTATCGTCAAAATATCTAACATACCGTAAATGTTAGAAAAAAGAGTATACAATAAATCAACTAACACCCTTCTATGTCAATGTTTTACTACTGTATATTAGAAATGGGCCCTAAAAGTTATATAATACAACAGATATAGATATAATGTTTCATCAAATGATTATCAGTAATAAAAACGTTAAGACCATGCAGATCTAACCTTTGACCTCTAACAGTGACCTTCACCGTCTGAGAAATCAACACTAGTGAGATATATTACTTTTGACCTTTATTCTATCAGCAGTGTGACCTTCAGCTTTTGACAAATCCACACTGGGACATCAGACCTTTGATCTCTAACAGTGATATTCACCTTTTAAGAATTTAAAAACTTTGTCATCTGACCTTTGTCCTCTATCAGTGACCTTCACCTTTTGAAAATAAGGACCTAAAACATACATAATACACAACAATGAGTTTTTGCACCCCTGTGTGTACCACTTTATCAAGGTACTCTTATTTAGTAAGGAAGATCAAAACTGAAGCATAAGGTGAAAGCGCAGTTAACCTTTGACCTCTTGCAGTGACCTTGACCTTGATTGAAGATTTCTAACAATGAACACAATCATTTGCTAAATTTACAAATTGTGTGAGACATGTAAGACTATAAAAGGTTTAAAACAAGGTTCCAGATCTCAGAGACTGTGGGAACAAAAGCCTAGCTACAAGACTGGGGATTGTTAGCCGACCAGATGGGACGGAAGCCCTGAGCCTACAATGCCAGCGAAAAAAGTGAAACTTCCTGTCTAATTGAACCAGATTGCGTTACACCTAGGAAATTACCAAAGTCCTGACCGGCAATCTGCATCCACTGTTATTTCATACCTACAAGTCCTATTTGATAAATCCATCGTTATAACTAAATGTAGGCTAGAGTTTCGCAAGAACAGATGACTGTGATGGATCGAGATGGTTAAAGATTATTTTCGGCTTAAGCTCAGATGAACTAAAACATTAGCCCTTGGGATGAAATATATTGTTCACAACACTGAGTCAGGATCATACAAGCAAAGATTTGTAATCTATTGATGATACTAAACTAATCGCCAAGGCGTCTCTTCTCTTTTGTAATTTTTGTGTTGCAGAGAAAAGATGCATGCATGCACATTCAAACTTCCATTTATTTTCACATTACAATTTTACTATTCAATAATTTCTATAGTCTAGACATAGTGGAAGCTGGCAGGAACTTAATACAATTATACTTGATGTATACAAACATCAGTCCGCAAATATAAGCTCGAATATCTTTGACCATCTAACCGCTGTTTATCACACAGTGTTCGTATCATATTGGGTTCCTATATCACACAAAAGCCATCTCCAAATTGTCCCATTGTCTATGACATCATCATTGCACAAAAAAGCAATTACCTTTGAACTTAAGATTTGATTGGCTCCTCATTTGGTGTAGAAGGTCAAGGTCAAATGCAGAGGATGACAGATACTATTGTCATAGCAGTAATGGGCTATAACACTTAAACAAGAGGCCCATGGGCCTTAACGGTCACCTGATATATTTATACAGAGAGTCAATTTTGTTTTTAACATGAAC
>JAUMHH010179240.1:1471-15231 GCA_032359455.1 Chlamys rubida
GTGAGTTAAATGTACAGAATAGACTGACAGATACCAGGGTGAGTGAGTTAAATGTACAGAATAGACTGACAGATACCAGGGTGAGCGTGTTAAGTGTACAGAATAAACTGACAGATACATGTAACAGGGTGAGTGAGTTGAAGTATCTGAAGATAAAAGCCACTATGAAATTAGAATGTACACAAGAATTGTGCAGTTGACGTAACAAAACCAACACGTTTTGAGTGTAACGCGTCATAAAAAAAAGTCAGAAGGGTACAATTGGCAACACTTTAGACATCACACATAACCTTTCATTCCTACGTAATCTGCACAAACAGGTATATTTGTACTCGACTTAGGGCTCTATTTCATATCGCTTTGATTGCTGATTTATGAGACCGATCAGTATACACTGCAACATTACACGACATAGTACACACAATTATAAATTCTATGTTATCTTTCAGACATACGTCGGAGACATCCTCATTGCTGTCAACCCGTGTTCGCCGCTCAAAATATATGACTCTCAGGTATGATGTGAAAACTAAACTTTTACCTTGCGGAACGAAGCCAGGTAATATCATAAAAGTAAACAAATATGTTTTTAGTGGTTACTTAATCACATTGATATACGGGTCATACTGTTCCCTGCCTATAGATCAATGCAGGCTCAGGGATATGGAAGACAGATATGGTGCCTATAACACGCCATAGCTTGTCTTTAAAGTCGACTAGAATTGATATATTAACATCCTAAATAGAAAAAATGACGGGGGATTTCATGACGGAGACCACATATTTTGTATGAAAAACGTGACCTCCCGGAGACCTGGTTTCGCTTCCGCTATATCATACCCCATACAATGCCAAGTATGTCGGTTCTTCTCTCCGTCACACACATTTTGATCATTCTAGAAGCCGTATTGTTTGACAGATTTTAATGAAATTTCACAGATATGTTTACCTTGGACATACCTTAAACATATTTGAATATCGGTATGTTAAGTTAAAGGTCAAGGTCACTATAACTGAAAAATATTAGGTATAATTGCGGTGACTTATTCAGTTAATACTATATAAATGCATGGACCAGCCATTGCAAATGGAAAGATAGTTTGTACTGTATTTTGGTACTGTTGCCAATTACATATTCAGAATATGATTGTAACGATTGTAATGGGACAATTATGAAAATAATGATTGAACTCGTATAGTAATGTTCGAGTGTAAAATCCGAATCGGTGTTATCGGGCTGATTAGTTACAATGTGCAGCTTATTTTTGTTTAAATAAAGCAATGTTAAAAAGAAATAATAACCAAAAATAAATAAATAAAGAAATAAATCATAAAAAATAATAATAAAAAAAAAAAAAAAAAAAATATCATTTGAAAAAGTGGAGTCAATTTGTCGGAATTCATGTGGGATGACATATATGTTATTACAAATGTATTTTCTGCATTGTGTATCAAAAAATCTTAAATCACAATTATACGTTTTATGTTTTATATTTTGTGTATTGTGCAGCACCGGCGCAAGTACCGCGACCTGCGTGTCAGAGGAGACCAGCCTCCACACGTTTACTGGGTGGCAGACAACGCATACAGAAGTCTGATGGAGACACATCTGAAGCAATGTATTGTGGTTACCGGAGACTCCGGAGCTGGTAAAACCGAGACAACCAAGCACGCCCTGCAGCACCTCATAGAACGCGTTGACCAATGCGCTGTGCCTGACCTTGTGGACAAGCTTTCTCTGGTTGGTTCATTGGCGATCTTTTCTGATATGTAGACTCTTTTTCACTTTATCTGAGTTTACTCTGTGTCAGAACACAAACATGTTATTGTTTTTAATTTGTAAATGGATGACTGGAGAAAAATAGTAATGATGAAATGATAAGCCTGTAAAAAAATCAGTAATGGTGTATTTTGACATGGTAAGGGAGTTGATAACACAATTTAAATGCATGGGAAATGAGTGTCTGACTTAGATTTGCAACTAATAAATGGAAAAGGATATATGGAGGTAAAACAAACAAAAATAAGAACAACCCACAGAGAGGTTTAAAGTTGGAATGATGTCTGCATGCATTAATTTTCAGAAAATACCATCATTTTAATGTAAGGTTACAATTACAACCTCTTTACTTTAGGAAACAGGGTTTCAGAAAGCAATACACGGAGTAAATAGTTTCGTCCCAAGGTTTCATGTTATCACATTATCGATTACTTCATTGCTGCGTCTGAGTTCGATTTTTTTCAGATAGTTTTTCTATTTCCCTCTGTCCTCATCTTTTCAAACAAATGTCGTTTGTGAAAAACTTACAACATGCTATTGTTGAACCGATACTTTTTATGTTCACAGGTCAACCCCCTGATAGAGCTATTCGGCAACGCATCCACGGTCTTTAACCAGAACTCAAGCCGGTTTGGCAAGCTGATAGAGTTGTCGTACTTACCGGACGGCACTCTCGTTGGAGGTTAGTAACGAGAAAAAGAATAAAATCTATATGTCAGCTGATATTTTTGCATTGAATTAATCTTTTCATATCTTCATGCTATTTGAAGATGGTTTATTGCCTTTCAGAGCATTTTATTTATAAAAGATATTCTTTTTGTGGAAAATATGACTGTCGACATATACGTTTTTAACATCTTTATTTTCATTAAAAGGGAAGCTGCAGACGTTTGTTTTGGAAAAGTCAAGGGTTGTATGTCATGGCCTTGGGGACAAAAACTTCCATATCCTCCACGCCATGTTTGCTGGTATGGAAGAAAGCAAACTCCAGTACTACTTCATTGAAGGTGCAGACACATACAGGTAAACAAATAAATATGTTGCTTATTTTATGCATTACCACACAATTACATTTCGTGTTAAAGCGATTAAATACATCAAGAAGGGTATAGCGTGGTATACTATCAAAGTTCCTTTGAAGCGTTTGAGAAGTGGCGTATGGTATAAATTCGTATACAATTTTTCTTCTCTTCACAGTTGGCTAGTTACAAGTTAGAATAAGTACTTTAAGCGTTTTCGTAGTTTTTGAAAATTTACTGGATCCAGTGAGATGTAAACGATATCCAACCGTCTTTCCTCATGGATCCCTATACATTTTTGCTATTGCATGAAGAGGTTAATTAGCGCAATAAAACGTCGTTTCGATCCCCCATTAATATTGGGTGTTGCATCTGTACTAACGTAATGGCGACACCGTTTGTACAGTAAACAAGAGCTGTCCTACTCGGTGTCACTAATTGAGACTCCCCGGTGTTTACCGTCCTATTGAGGGCAGGGAGATTTGCTACCAATTAAACGTCTGTATTAACCTTCATTGGTTTCGAGTGTTGACACCAGACAGGAGCAGTTTGACCTTCAATTTGAGGTCACATATTCTCAGCGTTCACTTTCGTGTCGTTATAATGGAGGAGGCGGGTATCATTGTAGAACATTCATGATAACTGAATTTAAATGTCAATTACATAACCTATAGAACTAACACATATTTAAGTAATGTCATTATCAAATATCAATCTCTACATAATATAAGTGATTGCACATATTTTAAGGCACAAAGGGATGGACTATTGAAATGTAATTAATTACATACATGATATTAAAAATGAATAATGAAACTCGATGACTGTGACATGATACAATGTATACAAAACAAATAATATGAATTCTTTTTTTGTGATTTTTTAGAATTCTGCAAGAGGTGGGTGCACAGCCGCACAATTGCTCTGGGACATTTCGAGATGCGGAAGAAGAAAAAGAATTTGCAGACAAATTTCAAGAAGGAATGTCAATTCTGAACAAAATCGGTTTCTCCGATCAGGTGAACATTTGAAAAAAATATTCCAACTTTAGAAAATAATATCAGTTCCATTGCTCGTATATTACTAGCCTGTTAACCCGTTATCTTACCAACATGTTTAGAAATTATTTATGTTTCTTTTACGATAACGCATTTACAATGAATGTATGTATATCCTGAAGAATATCTGAAACCTTAAATACCAATATAACGTAAGAAGATATTATTGAACATAGATAAGTATATATAACGTAGGTTTGAATTCTTCTATCGTGCACTTACACCGCTTTTATCAGATGTACTTTTACACTGAAATTGTATTAGCAATATTGAGTCAGCTGTAACTAAGATATCCCTTCTGTTATATAGGAAGTGTACCATTTAATACAAATGCTAGCTGCAGTCCTTCACATCGGTAATATCGAGTTCCAGGCGGACGAGGAGACAGGAGGGGTGGCTATCGTGGATGAAGTCTACGTCTCAAATGGTAATAAGTTTGAAATGGAGATTTAAATGATTTACGTATCATTATGTATAGTTATATGTTGTTCTTCATTTAATATAGCGCCTAATCCAGTAAGAATAAGCTACTCTAAGGCTCAACACAATACACAGATAAAAAAAACACCGCAATCAATACAATTTAACGATTTTGCAGGAGCTTCCTGCATTTTATCAGATGTTTAATACTGGTCATATGTCACCTGGCTAAATACCTCATCTTTGTGGAGGCGTATAAATGTTCTGGTTTTTCGATTGCACATACACTGTAAACCCCTCATTTCCCTTATACACAACCTTGGTTTGTTAAGTTGTGTTGTCAGAAGAAAAGCTCTTTCTCTTAAAATCGATGATACGACGAAATCCCTTAGTGTCTTCGTGGGAGCCTGCATCTGAATTGTTGAAAAACATATATACACTGTATATGAATCAGTCGTTATATTAGTAACACAAGGGTAGAAATATCTTCATATGGACTTTCAGCAATGTTGTTAAGACCGGATCATCTTGTTTACTTTTTCAGTTATGGATTTACTTAACCTGGGAGAAGCGAATTCTGACTCTCTCATCAGCGCCCTGATAAGTAGACCTCGCGTCGTCATGGGTATGTGTAACAATTGAATAATAAACTGTTGTTAAAGTGATAAAATTTAATAGGAAGATCATAGATATGAATGCAAGAAATTAACCCTATGCAACGTTTATTTGATGCATGATCTATAAAAAATATCAATAACTTTTTGTGTGACTCCATATATTGATAATTAACTAAAACAATATATAAAACCACAGCTTGATGTTCAACCTGAACAATTGCTAAACAATGTTTTACACTGCAAAATGTTAGTAAATAGGAACAATGTATAAATATGCTGAAACTATATTTTAATTGCTGTCATAACATTTTTTTAATATGTTGATCATTAATTAAAACATCTGTTTACCTATATTGTAATAATTAAATTTAGATATTTAAGATAAACAATGCTTTAAGTTGCCTGATCATAATTTAACTTAAACAAATGTATGCAAACTAACAGTTGAACTAAACAATGTTTTAAAACCTACTGTTATAATATTTGTACGTGTGTACCTCACTACCTCACTGTACAAACACAGGTGACACGATTGTTTCCTTCAAGACGATGCAACAGGCCGAGGATGGACGTGACGCTCTGGCCAAGGAATTGTACAGCAGTTTATTTAATGGGATTATTGACCGTATAAACCTGGTACTCCGGCCTGGGGAAAGTAGCGCCAGGTACGTACAAAATGTACATGTACAAAATTGAATATATTTGTAACTTACCTTAAAAACAATAAAGCCAATACTGCATGCTAGTTTTTGAAACGAATGATTGATTTTATTAACGTTGTTGTTATGAAAAATATATATTTGCACATTAAATTGAATTGATAAAATTGTTTACGATATATTTGTGATTATCGTAAATAATGCATTGAATTAATCATACGTTTGAAAAGGCTGAATGTTCCAAAACAAAACAAAGCTGTTGTTTTTGTTTTTGTTTTGTTTTGTTTTGTTTTTTTGCATTTATATTTTTTCAAAAAGATATTGAATACTATTTAATAGGGATGGTCACTCACTGACTATTGGAATTCTCGACATCAGCGGATTTGAGAACCTCAGAGTGAACTCTTTCGAGCAGCTTCTGATCAACATGACCAACGAAAGGCTACACCAATACTTCCAACAGCAGATCTTTGACGCTGAGCGTGCGGATTACAAGAGAGAAAACGTTTCATCAACTGACGTCGCATTTAAAGACAATAGTGATGTGCTGAAGCTTCTTTTCGAGGTAATTATGCCATACAGGTTTTATTTAATTTTGTTTAACGTCCTATTAACAGCTAAGGTCATTAAAGGACGTGCCTCCATGTATGACGTGTCTGCGTGCTTGCGTGTGTGTATACAAGTGGACATTTTGATAACGGAGACTCACCAAAATGACTAATGCTATGTTGTATTGTTGTATTAGGCAATACTTCGATGCATACAAATATATTATTATCCTGATAAAGTCAATATAGTTTAATAGGGAGCGCGATCCCCAAAAAATGAAAGATGCCAGGAATTAATGTCTTATTTCTGATGTTAATAGTGTTTCACTATTCAAAAATGTTAAACTTCACTGGTACTGATGGAATTAAATTACCAACTTTAATGTCTCCATTATTTTTCAGTCTCCGGGGGTGCTGTCCATTCTGGAGGAAGAAGTCGCTGTCCCTATGGCCAATGATAAATCCCTCGTTTCCAAAATGGACAAGTTCCTCAACAGTTCACCAAGTTACCACAAGAAGAAGCAAATGTTAATGTTTGGGATCGCCCACTATGCCGGGGAGGTAGGTTTAATCTTTAACGACTGACGTTATTTCTTGTATTTGATGATTATCGTGAATACGACATATTGTGCTAGATATGTTAAACCTTCCAGGGTTTGGTGTCCGGTGTTTGATTAGGGGATTATGTCTTCCCTTTTTTCGATGTCTTTTCGTAATCTGCCCCTAAAGACTTAATTTCTTGCTTTGTTTATAATAGTTCACGGTGTTTTCTATCATGGTTACAATTTATGCAGACACATTTCCGGTAAACATTTACCTTCAATTATGTTTAAATTAAACAAAATTATTTCATCAAAGTGAGACAAGTAACCTATAGCTAGCGACTGTTGAGACTGTAGTTCATTCAACCTGACCAGGTTACTGACGTCAACCAGGTCGCTCAGTTGGTTAAAGCCACAGTTTAATAATCTAACGGCCAGAGTTCGAACCCTGCTTTGGGCCTATCTTCTTGTTACTCAGAGAAAATCGTGTTGATTTTCAGTTTAGGTCATCTGTTTTAATAAAGACAAAGGTATGCTTTCCGTTTCAGAAAAGTTTCAAATGCATTGTTACATCCTTAACGAATCACTAAATACCTGTATTAAAAGAAAAAGTTTACTTCAAGGAACACGTCCAGTGTCGCGGGGCAATATAAGTCACTTATATATTTGATAACAAGTTAGTTATTACATCCTATGACGTATGAACTACAGTATGACCTTAATATTATTTATCATTTAGGGTGTAACACGCGATTTATTGATACTCTCCGATTGATATATACACGTACTTGATATATATTAAAACTGCTACATATCTGTCCACCTATTTGCCTTGGACAAACAACAATATATGACTACTGCATAGGAATTTAACTGAAAAATCAATATCAAATCTCGTGAAAATTATTGTATTGCTGATATCATTCTGTTGATTCTTGCCAATGACACGTTTATGGTGATTTACTACGATACATCTCTTTACGACGGCTTCTCTGGATTGAAGGTGAATACATTTAAAGTCGTTTGACTCATTCGTGTGTGGGTGGGAGGTTTGCACATTATGTAATAGAAACCTCGGTGCAAAGTTCTAATTGGGCACGTTAGTATTTTTGAGGTGTATATTCATGATGAAGGCTGAAAACAAATTGCTAACTATGCTAATCAGAATAACCTGCACTTTATTTAAACTTCTCCATTGACATCAAAAATATCGATTTTATGCTCCAAAATGCAATTAAATGTTTTACAAATGTAATTACCTATAATCATAATTGCCTTACCACCAATTAACGCCATACAAGATCCAAATATAGAAAATAAAAGACTCATGTTGACCTGAATGGCATCTTTAATACATGTTCCTCGGATGCACTCTGGACATTAATAATTACTCGGATAAAAGGATGTCTATACAAGGCACGTTGTATAGGCTAGACTATAATTATACCGTTGTAGCCGAAAAATACTATTCTATACTACATGTATGATCTAGAAATATACACGTCTCAGGCTCCATTTTTTACGGACTAGACAAAGCCTCGAACAGAAATGATCTAGGCTACCATTGTAACACTCAATCTTAGGTTTTCCGTTATTATATATATACAGATTCTAGACTAATATATCCTTAAATCAGGCCATCATAGGTAGTGCTTCATCATAGATATACAAAATCTTGGTTATCAGAGTTCGAAAACGTAAATCATTAGGGCTTCCTGAATCCAGTTATATACTCCGTGCTACCATAGTCTACAAATCTACGGGATTATGGTTAACTCATATGTTTAAACGATTTACACATTTTTAAATTCCAACAACATTCATCACGCACGCATACATGAATATGATTATCTATGCACCCTGATATATTTTTTAACTTGGATTGTTTTATTTTTTTTATTTTTTTTATTTTTTTATTTTTCAAGCATTTTCAAATATATGTTACATAGCGTATGAATGAACACACACGCACTACTCTGTCACTCATGCACACCATTTACCATTCATATTTGATATTTCTATTTCCCAAACATAAATCTTTAACATTAAATTACATTGTTTCCTTTGTCATTGGATACCGTAACAATATTGGGCTAAGGTACAGTGTAGGTAACTTACATTACCAAAGAAACTCTTATAAAGTTGCACAATAAAGTACATGGCCATGTATTAAGGTAAAGTATTAACAAATATTTAAGCATTGATGTTGTTTTTTTCTATTTTCTTCGGGATATGAAAAGAATTGTTTTCATAACCCGGTGAAAATTTAAAAAAAAATCAAACTCCAAGCTTAAATAATCAATTTCAATTAATTGTCTGGAAAAGAAACCACAACAAATACACATCACAAACAAACATATTGCAATGGGAGCAGATTTATTTTGGTCGCTGCTTTTGTGTCCCCAATTAGAGGGTACAAAAGCAAAAAACCCAACTTCTGCAGGGGTTTCCACATTAGTCACCTCTTACAATACATGCAGTTGGTAACATCAGGTGTATTCTTTTCTCGATCCCTGTCATGCAGGGGTGTTTTTCCAAGACAAGTTTATTTTCAGTTTTTCTATATTTTATCACGGGTTACTGTTGTCGTCGAGAGTATTCGGGGTAAACATTCGAAACTGAGGTTCTAGACGGGATTTACGTGTGCTGATAATTATATGGACTACATGTAACATTTCTGACATTACGTCATAGCTCTGCCAACTTCAGTAAATAAATGTTAGTAGGTACACACTGATATCAATTGTTTAGACCGACAGCCCCCTCATTTATGACTGCAGCCTGCAGCTTCTGTTCAAAACAGCATTTGTAGTGGAGCTCTAAGAGATTAAAGTTGTGCAATTCGATTGATACGTAGGAATGAAGTTGGAGCTGTTGCCTAGAAGTGGTTACTTGTATTTCTTTCAAACCTTCTGAAAATATCAATTTTGGATAGTTTCCCAAGTAGCTGTCTGCAATTGAAGTAACTGATTATTGTTAAGGCTGGAGTAGCAACTCCCGTATCCAAAAACAATATAAGGGTCTCTGACATGGTTTTTCAGTTGGGACAGAGAAAATCTCTGACTTGTGTATGATTTGAATTCAAATGATTGTTGTCTTTGATAATATATTGTTAATATAGTATTTCAGGTATCGTGCCAGATTAAGTTCTAGCTGCCAAATTGCGGTCAAACTTCAGGAACTGATAATCAGAGACAACCAGTTTGTGACGTAAAAACTCTTAAAAATATTAAGCAAAGAAGCACTCTATATCAAATTTAGTACGTCGATTTAGAAAGCCAACAATAAAACATCTTTTGTGCACCATGTGACCACTTGAACACTGGAACTTAGGGTCAAAAGATGAAAATTCATGTCAAAACTTTTTCCGAAAAATTATCCTAAGTAGACCGAGATGTTATGTCAGAAATTAACCGAATTATTTAAGAGTTGTAAAAGGGGTTTTTGATACTGATAAAAAAATACTGTATTGCGCTTTAAATTCGCGGGGTCAATATTTCGCTGTTTTGAATTCAGCACATATTCGCGGGGGTCAAATGTCGCTGTACACCCGAATCACATGTGTCGTGCAAAGTGTTTTGAGTGTCATCATTTAACGGTTAATCCTGGAAATACAGGTAAACCGTTTGAAAACACTGATCCCGAGTGTCGTTATCTGCCAGTGACTTCACTCGAAATATAATCAAATGTGTGTGTACCTTTGTAGGAGTAAACTGTAATCAATTAATTACCTACTGTGTACACATAAATATGACGTGGCCACTTATATGAAAGTGTTCTTTTTACATGGGCTGCGCAGTTGTCCGGTGATAATCTGATTTGAGTTCATTTAGGCTTGCATAACAACGTTGGGTTATAAATATTTTCAATGTGTTGTGATAAGGTCCGTAAAATAGGTTAACATTTTCGATAATTTAGCTGGTGTTTAGAATTCGAGAATATCAGTCAAAGCGCGAATATAGCGAAATTAAAACCTCCGCGAAATATAACCTCTATACAATACAGTAAGTTATTGCTAAACCATAATGTGTAAATATTAAGCAGTAAAATCACAAATTTGTCGTCAATACGATCTTTTCGTAAATATCTTTCTTTACAAGGTAAACTTGCCGACAAATCAAAAACATATATAACTTTAGTATGGAATCAAATGTTCGACAGTATATTATGAGTACAAGTGGAAAGAAAGTTTCCGACACTTTTTCTCACATAAAAGAAGGAAGCGTGACCGTTAATTTATTCAATTCTCTTTTTCTTTGGTAGATTTCTTCTTGCTCTTGTTACTTCCCTTTTTTGATATACTGCTTTGTTACCTGTTTGATTTCTCCTTCTGAATAGCCTTTGTTGCATCAAAGACATGCCTTTGTCCAGGTGTTTTCGTAATATAGTGTCAAAACTGTTTGGCAGAGTTTATCGCGCATGTGATTGCTGTTGTGTTCTTTACTTATATATGGGCGGATTGGTCGAGTGGTTAACACTGCGGCCTTCCACTCAGACGGACGGGGCTCGTCGCACGCATGGAATATTCAGAGAAAGTGTTTTTCTTCTGCCCACACAACTCCAACAACCCAGGTCGAGTATATTAGGGTCTGGGGTGGATGTTGCGGTATCTGTGCTGTAGCATTCAACTGAGGTGGCACTATAAATGATGCCGTTCGAAGCACGGTTCCACTACAAACAGAATCAGTACATCTCCAGCACACGCGCTGGCATACACACATAGGAAGATATTAGCCAGGTGGCATAGGACTAGTAATAAGCGCCTGATAAGTCAGCTCGTGCTAATTCCTAAAAAAATGTATTGATTAATGTATATACTAATTGTATTAATTGAATATCTATGTATTGTAAAGCGCTTTAGAGTGAATTATGTTAGCTAGATAGGGCGCTATATTAAATGTTGTATGTTATTATGTTGTTTATTTATTGAGAAATTACATTGGTCCCTTGTTTTTTCTTGCCAGCTAATTTCACGTTATTGTATCCGTCTGTACCTGCATCATTTCAAAGAGTACATGTAGCACAAGTGGTGCTCGAAGGACTCGCTGCATAACGTAACAGGATGGCTGACGCTGGTAGTGGATTATCAGTCCTGGCAAATGGACATAACCTTATACCTCAAATTTGTCCTAACATTTGTGATGGTGTGATGTTCTTCTTCTTCTTCTTTATAGTTTCACCAGACCTTCTTGGCATAGAAGATTAACTGGAGTGCGTGGGGGATGCAAAATTAGTGAAAAAGAATTTCATTTTTTTTTTTTTTTTTGGATTTTGGATTTTGGATTTAACATAAAACTATATACCTAAGTAGTATTTAGTGTAGGAGAGGTGTGAGTACAGCTGGAGTCAGCTGATCTCTGAAGGTGTCTACAGTAGTACAGTGTACAATGTTACAAGCTAGTTTGTCGGAAGCTAAAAAAATAAAGCATTGCATACAAAATCAAGATTGATTTAATTCATATAAATTATATACTATTTGTAAGTAAGTAAATAGTAATTGTGGAGGAAGTCATATAAGTTTTCCGGAATCATTCGCTCTGTTTCATTCACACTGTTCCGTTCATAGATATCATCATACACAATTCATAACACATAATGCTATATATACACATTCCAAGTAGTTCAGTCATTTATAACATAGCTTAGAGCATTACATAATCACTTGCGACTTACGTACTAAAATTAAATGAGACCATGTATTTCAAATATCTAATAAATATTCATTTGTGACTTGATGGGAGGAAACAGACCTATTTTCAGTATAAATAACTGGGAAAATGATGCATGCTTTAGTCAATGATAACATTCATATAACAAGCTTTAAGTTAAAACAATGTTTTGTAATAAAGTATTAATATGTTACATGTATACTCGGTTCAATGTTGTTAATATTTTTTTTACCAGCACTTGATCAGTTTGTTTAGTCCTCGGCACTTGTTGGTAACGTAATATATTAGCCACTCTACCGGTAACTGCCAAACCCGTATTACTTTGAAAGAATAATCACAATTAAACTAAACCAATTTACAATTTTCACTGGTGGTTGCAACCGCAGCCGTTCTATTATCCCTTTTTGTCCATAACAAACTCTTCGGCACATACGTTCCTATTTCCCGCTGCTGTGAAACCCCCCCACGTTTTTCCTCATTCAACTAGGAGAAAATATAGTCCTTTTCTGTCATTAAGTTAGTATAAATATTCGACAAATAATATCAAGTTCCATCATTTTTTTCTGATTATCAGCGGGATGAAGTAACTACGTTAATGCTTTGATTTGTCTTATTCTGTAAGCCAGGGAAACATTAGCGACAGTTTTTATCAGGTAGGGCTCGTGTTTAAATGTCCCATAACGTCACCGAATGTGATTGCATTCTCGACGTCACCGAATGTGATTGCATTCTCGACATCAACGAATGTGATTGCATTCACGACGTCACCGAATGTGATTGCATTCTCGACGTCACCGAATGTGATTGCATTCTCGACATCAACGAATGGGATTGCATTCACGACGTCACCGAATGTGATTGCATTCTCGACGTCAACGAATGTGATTGCATTCTCGACGTCAACGAATGTGATTGCATTCACGACGTCAACGAATGTGATTGCATTCTCGACGTCAACGAATGTGATTGCATCGTGGTCTACTTCAGTAGAACACGTATTATCCTCCTGACGTTTTATTAGGGCAGGTAGGCGTTGTTGTCCTCTTGTCGTTTGTATAGTAGATTTGTTACAATGTGTCAGTAGAACAGAGAGGCGTTGTTGTCCTCTTGACGTTTGTGTAGTAGATTTGTTACAATGTTTCAGTAGAACAGAGAGGCGTTGTTGTCCTCTTGTCGTTTGTGTAGTAGATTTGTTACAATGTTTCAGTAGAACAGAGAGGCGTTGTTGTCCTCTTGTCCTTTGTATAGTAGATTTGTTACAATGTTTCAGTAGAACAGAGAGGCGTTGTTGTCCTCTTGTCGTTTGTGTAGTAGATTTGTTACAATGTTTCAGTAGAACAGAGAGGCGTTGTTGTCCTCTTGTCCTTTGTATAGTAGATTTGTTACAATGTTTCAGTAGAACAGAGAGGCGTTGTTGTCCTCTTGTCGTTTGTGTAGTAGATTTGTTA
>JAUMHH010179251.1:0-15230 GCA_032359455.1 Chlamys rubida
TTTTATCTAACGATATATTCTGTAGTATATCCCTCACAATGAGTACGTGATCAGGAGCCGTCACAAGATATAATGATGATGTTACCTATTAATACGATATTCCACTCGATATTTAAGTAGACATACGAATAATGTCAAAAATTGAAATAGATTTGACTAAGTAAATCATATAATGTCTTTTTCTTGCAAATATGAATGATATTAATAATGCCTATTCGGCTGTTCAAATATTCCAGACTTATAACGTCACACATGAAAACGGCCTTTTATCTTAATTAAAGATGCAGCTTATACTTGTTTGTATGTCACTAGCGTACAATTGTGAAGTCACAAGGAACAATGCGATGACGTCACAACTTGTCGGCAATTGAAAAACTATTTGTGTTGATTACTGCAGAAATAATCACAAAATGTATAAGTTTACATGATTTGGTTGAGTACATAATCAAAGGGATAGCAAACTTATTCCCATTACAATGTATATCTGATTTGTTTGTGAAACTCTCTAAAGTTTGTAAAAGGATCCCGCTTGACATCTTCTTTCTTTATAGTTACATACATGTACTAACATGATCATCTCACTGTAAAGTTACATATACATTATTTCTCTTCCTTAGAGAACGCGTTTGTCAATTCAGGAAATTAGAAATGCATGACTTACCAATATGAAAGCATATTTGTAGGGTACAGTAAATGACGAGTTAGACTATTGATTTGTTACCGAAACCTTTATCTTACGTAGGCAACACCTACCTATATCTGATCGATTTTTCAAACTTGGCAAATAACCATGACGTTGAAAAAACAGTTACGCTGAGTACGTTAAGTATTATGACATCATTTTCCATGTACGGTCAAAGTATTAAAAAGTTCAAATTTTGCGTTTTGAAAAAAAAAATGTACATGAGTTGATGTGTTTTATCAGTATTATGATGATAACTTAAATATTACACATTTGTCTTCTCTGCAAAGTGAGTATGTTTTCTTCCATATTGTTGTATTTTTGTCCTTGTCTACGAAATAATCGTGTTTGTAGTTCCGTGAACATGTATACTGTAGGTTCTCTCTCCAGAGGGTACAGTAGGTCATAAATTTCATTAATTGTTTTCGTCCGGATAAGGTGTTTCATGATACGGGTGTAACGGGATGAGCATATTGTCAACTCTCGTGAAGGAATAGGAACACAACACACATTAGTTACATTATTTACAATATTTAATTACAACACATATTAAGAACAAAAAGTATATACTATCCATTCTCACATTCATACAATTGACTTAATATATATACAAGAGAACAAGCAATAGTACATTATATCAATAACAGCTATCCATATATGAATACAATAACTTTGCAATCCAATCTACACAGGTGGGAAGATATCCACCTGAGAGTGGTCTTCTTTTATCAAGTAACAGGCTACTTCCTTAGCACGTAGGCACCGCTTCCGGTCACCACAGTATACTTAGTCAGGATACACGGGATAGACAAAGTCACAAACTTCCGTTCCCGTAATTGTTGGTCGGGTTCCTTACTGACAGCTACGGCCTCCCAAACCACTTAGCTAATGTCATCTTCCCCAAGAAATACCTTGGTATCCACATATGGTATCAAGCCTTTAGTGCAGACTGGCATGTCACACTTGTTCTGGAAATTAACTACAATAAAATATAAATAACTAATTAAATAATGTTATCATGCTTTCCTTTAATACTTACAACAATGAAACTGGCTCGATTTAATGTATATGTGAAAATGAAACTCTTAACTATAAACTGCACATAAGTACGGCATACGACACCTTAATACACTTACACGTGCGTTCCTTCTAATTAACGAATAACAACTGCCGTCTATTAAACCTGTATTCACTATATAAACAATACCAAACGAAAGTAAAGTAGTGCTGTAGATTTCATATAACCTGTGTACTTGTTGTATAAATCACTTTATTAACACACACAATGCAATCAGAGCATCTGTATTTACCCAAAATCACAAAGGTATAAGTATATGAAATTTCGCTGTTTATCCACACAGCATGTTCAAAACAATTACAAACATGATATATAAATGTGTTGATTGGTACGGTACTCACTGCAAGCTGTATTTTGCGTTCTAGTATCACATGTGTCGTACAGTTTCAGCATAGTGTTTACACTTCACGTGTTGGCATGGCGTTGCTTTCAACCCGCTCACCAGCACACCCGGTACAAAGGCAGTCTGAATGTGCCAAATACGAATATCGTTATGCGTACTACAATGATATGTAACAACGGGCTCCTATGTTATCGTATATACCATCTTGATTTTACGTAGAAAATTACTATAATATTGCTTAAAATCTTTATGTAGGCCCTCTTCAGGCACCCAGTAATACACACATACATACATGCCATAGAATAGTAAATTGATTTGTTAATTTTTCAATGGAATTTAATAAGACGTCATGAAGAAATATGAAAGATACAAATAAGCGACAATGAATTTTAAGTTAAACATAGCTAAATTGTATAGGTATATACAGTGTATAGTGTGGAAATGTGTCGAATATATATACATTGGATATTATTAAAAGGGACCATTCACCATGTTATTCTAACTACTGCATAACAGGAATAAGAAGATTGGTATAAATAATAACATACTACGAATTCATCACACTCATGTCTATGACATTATAACGAAGAAAAAACGTTTTACTGAATTGACCGTCCTGACATTGTTTAGCTATTGAACATTGTCATAATTGTTGTTCAATTTGAATAAGTATATACATTTGTTCACCTACCTTTAAGATGGCCATCTGTTTGTTTGCATTTTCCGCTCAATTGACAGGTAAGGTCACACGCTAGTCTCGACCTTCCAACTTCTAGGGGTGCATGTGGAAGCAAATAAAACAAATGTTTACGCATACACATAAACTGTTCTTCCTATAAAAGCTGATGGTATATATAAGCTTATTATTTGATTATAGAATTACATAAATATCTTATGGACATCAGTTACGGAGTTGTATATTGATAAAATGATATGTTTAAAGGTGAAGATAATGGTATGAAGTATGGTAATGATATAAGTAAACTAAGACTTCGATAATTTACAGAAGAATACTACATATATATAAAATGAATAATAAGTGACGGTATATAGCGTTTCTTTTTAAAGAGATTCTCCTCCAATGGGTGTTTGTATCAAAAGTTTAAGTATACGTTCTTCACTATCTTGATGTACATTTTCAACAATCATCATGATCAAACCCTGCTAAGATAAGATACACAGATTATAATAACATGTGTACAAATAAATACTGCTTAACATGTATAGACCAGAAAAGTTTCACTTTACCATCTATTTTAATTACTTAAAATGTCAGTCATCATTTACAAAATAATGAAGTGTACAACTCAATATGAATTGAAATATGCTTACACAATATACGATTACAAAAGTGTAAGCACGGTTGTGTATTCGCACAACTCATAAAGAACACCATCCGCACATTGCGCACACATGTGCACAGAGAGCGATGGGGTCCATCAATATTGCAGAACCAAACAAAGTCGGAAAACACGTGTGAAATTAAATATATTGCAGGTATTTAATTTTTGATCAGTATATTTTCATTATATTAAATTTGATAATACATATTACAAAGTATTAAAATGACCAGTTTACCCTGGCTCTGTATATTCAATAGAATAAGTGTGCAGATCAGGAACTGTAAAAATAAATAAAAAATATGATTAAATCCATAAACAATAAATCACTTGGATATTATTCTAGAAAAAAAGTCGATTCTCAAAAAGATGAGTTCAACTAGTTAGTTATTGTTTTAACTCGTACAATGTAAATTTCAGCAAGAATTATGATGCTTACCATCATGTTTTTAAAATCATAACGGTACATACCGAATATTTCAATTTCTCCAGTGTCTTGTCCCAATGGTTTACACTTCCATTCAACGTCATGAGTTTGTGCAGAATCAGTAGCTTTGGTGCCAATTACACACAAAGACTACTGACCAATAAAACCAAGAGGATACACTAGCATACACACTTTTATACCTGCTTGCACCACCACAGGTAGCGGACATCACGTGACATGGACACTTCAGGTAACATACAACACGTGACGTGAACAATTTATATTACGAACACTACGTGACATAGACAATACAGGTAACGTACATTATAAATAGAATATTTACAATACGTGACAGACTTATAGGAACGCATAACGCTATAACATACAGTTGCTGAAATAAAAAAGTTAAAATGTAAATTCCTTTTTATATGTTTTAACAACTAGAGCAGATCTCGAGTCAAATATTTATGAACTTCACATTCACATTTAATGCGATATATTATAAGCTAATAAAACAAGAAACAAATAACTATACCATTGCACTCTCCGGTGTTTCTTTCACACTTGTCTTGACAGCTGACAGGACAGGTCTGAGTGCAGTTGGGGCCATATACACCAGGCACACATTCTACAAACAGTCATTTACCTTCAATGCATCAGCAATTGAGTTTGATAAGCATGTTCTTACTATGACAAACGAATGTTGAACATTTCTTGGCGAAAAGTTTTAAAACGGGGTAATTTTAAGACATAGTAAGACATCGTTTTGGACACACATTGTTCAACAATACAACATTAAAATGAGGTATACGTCAACAATTTGTCTTTGGCTTTGAAAATGTTCATCTCGTTTATTTTGTATACGACGTACTTTGCTGGCCAATATTAATCACATCGATCGCCATTACATGGTGTCATAATAATTGTATTTCAAAATTCATTACTACAATTTCGATTTATTTTTCACTATTATATGTATAAACTACACCACAAAGTAATTAAGATGATGACATGTGTCCTAGTACTGTAATGTTAGTCGCAGAAATGGCTGACAATGAGACACTCTAGGAAAGCAATACAAAAGTCAGTTTAGCCAGCAAGGGTAAAAAATACTATAACGTATTACCTTGTGTATCTACACATCACTGCATGTTTATCATAAAATCACCTAAACAAGTATTGTATGTATTAATCTTAGATACCAGTATTATGACTGTTTACTTACCTGAGCAAAGACCGGACTCCACAATGCACACGCCATTCAAACAATTTGTCGGACATGCTGTACAAACAAGACCAGACTTATAAAATCCCGGCGCACAGTCTAAAAATAATAAGACGTTACAGTGTATGATATGTTATTAAGTAATCACTCCTGATTCAAAGTATCAAACTATAATTATCAAATGGTAGTATTAATAACAGTTAGTAAAATATTTTTAAAGGCAATGGCATTTCATTGAAATCAAAATAAAATGAGATAAAGAAAAACAATAGTAAACATCTTAATGGTAAACAATCGTGATGTAATTTGTATGTCAACGAAAGAAATTATCTTATATTCTAATGATATATAAATAAATGTGTAAATGACAAACTTTTCAATGTATTTGTTCTTCAGGTGCATAATAACACTGAATATCTGAAACAATGACAAGATTTGTGCAAAACGCAACTTCTTCTTTTGTGAATAACACATTTTTGTAAAATTTACTGGAGTTTTGTCAATTTTCACATTTGTTTGATATATATAGATATGAAATTCGTCTATAAAAGTTGAAAAATCTACTCAAAATGTATTTACTTACATGTACACTGGCCGCTGTTAGGATGACACCGGCTATTAACACATGTTGTATCACAGTTTGAATCACAATCTCCGTCACCATATTTCCCTACTGGACAACCTGAAATTTGTATCTCTTTTGATGCAATATGTACAAAAATCCGTTCCTTCTTAAACGAGCTTTAGCTTTATGATTTTATGCGCTAAATACAGAAGTATGGTACATTGAAATATGAACATCAATGCAAAGCAGCTATTAAATTCTTGGATTAAATTGATTAAGGTTATGATCTCTCACCAAAAGCATCTACAACATAACAAGCCACGAATAAAGTCCATTAAATGTACATGTGTAACAAAAATACAAAACAAAAACAACTTGAACATATCCAATAAAGTGACAGAAAACGACCTGATTATATGCGCTTAAAATCAATTAAAATCAATTTTACAGTTACAATGCCTAAATCAAGTTTATATAAGTTTGTCTCTATATTACCATAGGTGTCATTCACTATACAAGTGGCTACTGAAAAAAGGTGTATTTTGACCAGCCTTTAAAATGAGTACTATTTCTGCAGCAGGTGCTTATTATATGTTAACAGTTTAGGATTACATGCACAGAACACATATTGTTTTGTAATTAAAAATGTGAATCCTTTATTAAAATAAGAAAAAAAACCTGTATTGCTTTAACAACAAGAATGAAACAATGTTGGCCCGGATGGAAAAATAAAAGGATCTTACTACACGAGGAAACCCGATTGCCCGGAGAAAACGCACGTGGTCAGGCTAGTGATTCAACACCTTTGTACGTCCGATCGGGGACACCCTTGCAGATCGGGGATCGAGAAATTAATACACCTCCTGTTATTCACTGCATGTACACTGTACCGTAAGATGCGATTGATGTGAAAAACCTCTGCAGAATTTGGGATTAGCTTCAGTGTCCTCTATTTGAGGTCACAAAAGCGACCAAAATAAATCTGCTGCACCATTACAATATTTGGGATCTTTTTTTTATTTCCCACTACACTGTACTTCTAGCTACCTTTTATTTCATAGTGCCTTGCTTGGCAATACCTCACCTTTAGCTTTAAAGTTTAACGCTCTTTCAGGTGAGGAAGGCAATTGGTTCTGTCCCAAGGCCAGAACATAACAAAGTTTTTAAAAATGGCAGGTACTATTCCCAGTCAAGTTTGATTTTTTTAAATGTACATGTTTCGTTATGTTCAATAGGTACACGTGTGGAAAATATACTCATTTGATTCTACTCTAATATTTTCAAAATTCTTTTATTTTTTTCTCGTAAGATTTGTCTCCCTTTGCATAACATGGTGATCCAAACCAACGCTAGGTTTGGGTTTTATGATTTTCTTGCAATCTTTGTCATAATGTTGTTTATTTCTATAATATTAAAGCCATTATCTAGACTAGCAGATTTCCACAACCTTGACGCGTACAGGTACGTTACATCGTGTGATGAACATCAGTCTGATAGCTTAGTGACAATAGAAGTCAATATAAATAAAAATGGCGCGGCAAAATATTTTTGATATATTCGATATTTGAAATAAAGCCTGGTATAGGGATTAAATCTGGATATCTCAAACAACGTGTAGTTTGAATTGAAGTAATTTGCTTCACATTCCAGACAAATTACCAGGAACGAAGCATGTTATTTCTGTTAAGCCAAAATCACCACTAACAAGGAGCATACACGCCCGGGTGGTGAATTGTTCAAATTGCGACACATAATGTTCCTATGTTTCATTTTTGTCAATGAAGTTTATTTCTCTCATGCAAAATATTTAGTTCGTTACTTTAACTTTTCAGGGCACGAATGACATAAACACACAATACAACAAAATGGAGACTATATACATCATATGACGTATCAATGGTTCACATCAAACTACTGCACGAATACATGTACACTCACCATGAACTTGTACTTCACAGAGCTCCAGGAAAGCTTGTGTAGAGTACCAACAGTTAGCTAGTGTTCGACGGTCGACGTAAATTGTCAGGTATCGGGTGTTGCCTGTACATGATGTGATTCGTGGAGTTAGCTCCACCATACATGCTGTAGAAGTTGTGTCTGTATAACAGCTGCCACTGTTTCTCCAATCTGTTGTAGTATTTGACAGGTATATTTGATAACCACCAAATCGACTTTTTTGCTCAAATAATCTCTCATCTGGAATACAAATGTTAATAATCGCAAGTTTAAGTGTATTGATATTTGGAATACAAAGTTGTTTCGTTTCTGCTTTCATTCCATTAATATATAATATGTATCCTGTCAGACAGCAGTAGCCATTTCTTAATTATTTCTTTTTTATACTTCATAACTGGTTTACAATGTTATCTATGTGTTCGCTGATTTTAGCTGTAAACAGATACAGACAAAAAATAAACGGTTAAATAAATTTTAATATGTACAGCTACATGTAGTAACACGAATGCTGACCGTGATTCCTGTCGATTTCTTTCGGAAGACCTTTTTATTAAGTCGTTACAACCTTTGTAAAACACAGGATTCTAACAACAGATACGTGATGTACTTTTTTCTTAATAATCTGCGATATTACCCCCTATTGAAATATGTATCCCTACATTTGAATTTTTCTGTAACAGAAATAGTTTCAACAATTTCATCTGTTAAAAATCTTTACGTCGAACTAGTGTGTCAGAGATGTGAAGGTTTTCCCCTGAAATGTATGCATGGAGCTAATAACTTCTATTATTTGAATTAAAAGCTGAAACCATTTGTATGCCTTTAATTTATTGATAAAAAAAATATCTTTAAAACCTAGCATATAAAAAGTAACCCCAGATAGTTTGGACTGATTTATCTCAGAATTGGTTTACTGTCCGAGATTTTTAAATATTTCTTTTTTTGTCAATCAAACCCTTTCATATGAAAATGCTAGTGTCTATATAAGCTCACTACAATCGATCAATGCGTTGCTATAAATACAGGATATCTTGAGTGTTATACAAGAGATCAATGGGTATGTATCGCTCACACCTGCCTTTCAATACTGTTTGATATCACAATTCCACGTCCGTAAACTTCAAAGTTTGTCAGGATAAATTGTCATGTAGCAGTCAAAGTACATTGTAACAGTACAGACAAAGTATCTTCATTCTATAAACTTCCATAGCTTTCTTAAGAAGTTTGACAAACTAAATTGTGACACTTTCCACACTGGTTAAGGTAATTCATTCAAGGAAACAAAGGATATATCTTTGGAAGTAAAACACTTCATGTTACTACATTAGACCCGTAAGTACCATAAGCTTTTAACTACATTATCATAACATTATGACCCATACAACCTAGAGCGTGCGTCTAGGTTCTTTTTTTAAACTGTGCAGTACTTCAACTAAAATTTCTATCTGTGTGTTCTTCATAAAATGTCATTTGAGGATTTTTTGTTTTACATGTTTGACACTTTTGGCCGTTAATTTCATATGTTTCTATGGTATATATCTTACAAACAATGGAAATTGGAAACATGCAGAGATTATGCAATCACCCTTCTTACAGTGACAAACATAGCCTACACATCTGATTGACATTATACATATGTAATAATATTAATATGGCAAAATTGACGTTATTTGAGGAGAGCATAAATACCTATTGTTGCAGTTATATTACATTACAGGGGTTGCAACAAGCTTTAGATAACCAGTCATACATGAAATGTACACAAGAAAAGGCGCGTTGTCAATACATTTACATTGTTTGGAACATTTCGGATAGTAAAAAGGTTGAACAACATTGACAAGATCACACGTACATTTGATAAGATCTTGTAGATACGTCCAGTATCTGTAATGAATATCTTGGTAATTTTTAGAATATATGAATTTTGAACAATCAATTAAGTCGATCGGAAAATAAGTTAGGTGGAATAAACGTCATATGAAGCACATATTGTCTTATATATGAACGATTATATCATAGGAAAATTGAAATAAGAGTCATTAAAACAAAAATGTGATACCATGACCCTACCTATTACAATCTATGAAGCATTACAGTTTAAGTAGTACATATTATTGTCGGTTTACCAATGTAGAAAGTTATGACAATCTTGTAAGTTTGTTTGCAGCGATGATCGTCGCTATATGAATGAAGAACTTTTGTATGAATATTGTATTTCTTGAGGAATGAGTGTATGTAGTTGAAATTAATATACTATATGTTGCTTGGGTATTGGCATATTACGACAAGCTACCGATCGCGATCTTGAAATATTACAGTAATCAGTCTCATACTCGAGGTCTATTCTCGCTTCGGTTTTTTATAATAATTGTACACGAATATCAAGACTATATTTCCCAAAAAGAAGGATGTTTTCTGTCATTAATGGCCATACCTTTTATCCCGATACGTTTTCAATTGATCATAATCGGAAGATTGTAAACTTCTTACGATTTTCTGTTTCCTCATGTTTAGGCATGTATTTTTAAGAATCAAAACAATTATCTCTATTTTATGTATGTTTTTACACTAACAAACTAAAAAGTCAATGTTTTTCCAAGCTTTCGAGCTAAACCCTTCGTCAGGCATTTTTTCAAGATGAGTAACTCATCCTGTTTTTCAAGAAGGATGTGACATAGAGGTCTGGTGACATTTAATCCATAAGCCCGAAAGCTTGGAAAAAGAGTGACTTTTTGGCTTGTTAGTATTATTGCGTTCCCTATAGGAACATGTGTTTATAGACAATATGTTTAAACATTTCAGTTTTCCTTACACATGTACATATATGTCTGGTCCAGCACTCTCTGCCAATTGAACTATATAACGGCACAACGACATATAACAATATATCCACCAATAATTAGAGCGGTATTGAACTATATCTTTTGAGATTTTAGTTTTTATAAAAATACAGCAAAATCACTTGGTAATGTTGACTATGAAAAGCATTTATAAGAGGTTTACTTTTAATTTTCATAAATGGGAATTTCCCGATTTGTTTTACATTAATGCTTTTTTTCAAAATATTACTTGTACAAAATGTACTTTAATTTTGTGTCTTTTGCAATGATATATTAATAAAAAATCTTTTATAAACTTTGCGTCATTTTCTTTTAAAAATAACATTTAAAAAGAAAATAACTTAAACATAGCTCAAACGACATATTCTGCTTTCTATTACTCAAAAAGTCTTCAGTCTATGTTAAAACCGGATAACTTTAACCATAGCTTCGAAGTTTTCCTATTTATATTTTGTGTGGCACATTTTCAAAGGGGTTTCATAAAATCCATGTACACTACGTCTATCTCTCCGCCCTTGTCAAATATTTCAGTCCGATCTTCTAGAACCATTAATAGTTGCAGCACCGTTGAGCGTTTTAAGATGAATCCAAATTGTCTATTACTGAACAGGTTGTTTTTCTCCATACGTGTAACAATGGAATCGCGTATTGCCTTTTCCATTGTTTTACATACGATATTTGTAAGGCTCAATGGTCGGTAGTTTCCTGCTTCTGTTTTTGATCCCTTTCTAAATATTGCTGAAATATCAGCGTCTTTCCATGCAGACGGGATTTTTCCAGTTTCTAGATATTTATTAAATATTATACTTAAGGGTTAGCTTATGACATGTTGTAGTTCTTTCATTACTTTTGGGTGCATCTGTGATTTATTTACATTTAGTTTTGATGATAATTTGCAGACAATGTCTTCAGCAGAGTTTAGCGTTGCAAAGGTATTTTCAGATATGAATTCCTTCAATGTTGTAATTTCACCTGGTGGCTTTTCTGTAAACACACTGCTGAAACACTCAGCTACATGTAGTATGTCAGCTTTATCCTTATCATTTTAATTTTAGTCATTTTTGAAATGTCTCCATTTAAGCCTTTCAAATCCGATACACCAGTTTTAATTTTCCTTTTCTAGTTGATGTATTTCCAAAAGCACTTGGGGTTCTCTTTAACGTTTCCGGCTATTGTCTTTTCAATTTCTCGGCTTGATTTCCTTACCAGGCTCTTAACCTGATTTCGTAATCTAGTGTATTCTCTGTGTTTAAAATCGCTTCTTGTCTCCATGTACCTTTGCCGAACCCTGTGCTTCTTGCTGATTTTTTGTCTTACTTCTTCTGTTAGTGGGAGATATCATTTGTTAATCCCGTTCCCTCTTTAAGTTTTTATCTATACTTGCGCGAACTAATCCTAAACAAATTACAGTACATTGTGTCTGGGTCTCCTTTCAGAATTTAATCTCAAGGCATATTTAACTCCGCTTTAATTTTATCATTATTTCCTTTGTGGTAATTCGGGCGATACACTGCATTATCAGATGTCCGGTTATAGCAGAGAAATTTATATTTCAGAACAAAGTGGTCACTGTTGCCAAGAGACTTTCAAAGATAATTTCTTTCACCATTTCTTCTTCATTTGTTATCAACAAGTCCAGTACAGCTGGTTCACAGCCTATCCTCATTCTGGTATATTCCCCTACATGCTGTGTTAAATAGTTGTCTCTTAATTTAACCAATTACCAATTTACCAATTTAAAAAGTTCATCAATATTATTCTTGTCCGTATTTGGACTACAACCAATTAATAAACAGTCTTTATCTGAAAGTTTAAGTTTAATCCATACACTTGGATTTCATATTTACTTCAATTGCTTATTGCATTATTACCTTAAGTTTCTGCTTCGCTATGACTCAGCGGTGATTTTATGTTCAACCCTTTAAATGGGTTTGTGAATGTTCTCTCGCGAACTTCAGTTGTTTCTTATTTTGTGCCCTCGGCACTTTCCATTATTCCCATCCTAACCGGAACCGGAAGTTGCTTTCTGTATAGAACAGGGACAGGTTTGGTCAGCAGAGAGTCGGTTCTTGGAAACCACTAAGGACGGTCATTGTTTACCCTAGAATAGTGTCCATATCATCAAAACCAGAGAGATGGGTTTGATACATGTGTTGAGACACAACAATATGAGTTTATATTGCTGTACGTAGATTGGAGATGTTGTTAACTAGTTTACATGTGCCTGAAACATTACTGTTGATTAACATCTATGAATAAACATAGCTATTGCAAACTATTACATGTACGGATGTTAACGGCTACTCAGTCACAAAATGTGTACACATGTGTCACGTTTTCATCTAAAAAAATATAGGAATTCGTGTAAATAATTGATACAGTTGTGAAATGGTTATGCAAGAAGTCGGGGATAAGATAGGTTATGCTTGTCATAAGGTTGTAAAACGAGACGTGTCCAGTTCAGAAACAAAACCCCAAAACGGAACACTTGTTGGAAAGCGGCCTAAGATATTTCCTGCGATGTTCAAAGAAGTATTTTTATTTACATAATTTAACGTTTCTGTCAATTCCAATGTTTATCGATTTTATTGACTGTCCCTTATGGTCATATGGATAGTTTAAAGTTAGAACTAATAAGGAAAACATAACTTTCCTTATTTATGTGCCATGCAACGCTATATTTATTTGGGTAACATTTGCAGAAGAATAATTAAAAAAAACTAACGCTAGTTTGGAGTAAAAAAAAACAATTCAGATCCCCCATTCGCTAAAACAGTGTGTCACTTTCTTCTAATTGTATTTCGCAATCTACTTATAGAACTGCATGCCGGAAATATCGACTGGTAATAAAATAGAGAATTGGATGGTATATTTGTTTATGAAAAATGAACAAATCTTTTATGGAATTGATACTGTACACAGTTATACCCCGTCTTTATTTCCTAGCTGACGTAAGCTTCCAGCCCACTAAAATTGTATTTCACAATCCATGTGTAATTTACTGGGGTTCATCGAGTCCTCCCAGTCACACAGTTGAGATAGTATAGAAGCCATTAACCCTAGACTGACCACTGTCTGTTAAAAAATAGGGATCTCTACGTCATGAGTAGGGGGGACAGAGTAGTCACTCAATAGTGCAGCAGCCCCCTCCTTTCATCCGGGACCCAGGCCGATGGAGCCCAATTTGATTGGTCAATTAGTCAATAGGTGTTAATGAGGGTCGTATAAAGAAAGGTGCGCGGCTCCCTAGGGCTTGTTGAGATAAGGAATTTCACACGAGATAGATTGGATTGTACACATCATTACCTTTTATAGATAGCGGCTTGTTAAACGAAGATGACTCAAGCAGGACTATCAGGCAGTTGGGTAAATACATAATATTTCTTACCATTTGTTTAGATAAGTGCTTATTACTGTGATATTACCTTATATAAGTGTTTCCTAATTTTGGGGGATTTTCCTAACTTAAAGATTTATATCTTACTTCACTCTCGTTATCTTGGGTCTTAACTAACTGTGTATAGTTACTAATTTACCAACTTTATTAATCAACTAAATTAATTGTTTAAACCTTATTAACTCCTTATCTCATCCTCAGGCATGGAGGGGGGTGATTTTTAGCTGTAGTGTCAGTGGTCACCGGAGTGACGGCAGCGATCATAAAATCACCACTTAGTCATGCCTGATTACTAGAACGACAACCTGTAGAGCTTCATCCCATAAAAGTGTTAGGCAGAAACTACTTAGAATTACCACCAGATTTGGTTTAACGTGTAAATGTGAAGTGTCAGTCTGGAATAGGGTAATTCTTATAACTTGCGTGGAGAATAGAGAAGTGTCAACAGTGCCTCTGGATGTGTTTTGTGTATTCCACTGGATTATCGTGAAACCCTGAAACTGGATACCGTTTATAAAGAACTTATTTTATTGTGGCATAGTGAATTGTGAAGAATACCGTGCAGTTACATTGTGTTAGATTCATACAGGATTTATGTGACTATTGTGCAGTTTTATTGTGTTTGATTTACAAGGGGTTTATTGTGTCTATTGTGCATTTCTATTATGTAAGGTTCATAAGGGATTTATGTGACTACTGTGTAGTTATATTGTGTTATAAGCATGGGGGATTTATGTGACTACTGTGTAGTTATATTGTGTTATAATCATAAGGGATTTATGTGACTACTGTGCAGTTATATTGTGTTATATGCATAAGGGATTTATGTGAATACTGTGCAGTCACATTGTGCTAGGTTCATACGGGATTTATGTGACTACTGAGCAGTTATATTGTGTTATATGCATAAGGGATTTATGTGATCACTGTGCAGTTACATTGTGTTAGCTTCATAAAGGATTTATGTGACTATTGTGCAGTTCTATTGTGTTTGATTTACAAGGGATTTCTATTGTGTTAGATTCACAAGGGATTTATGTGACTATTGTGCATTTCTAATGTGTAATGTTCATAAGGGATTTGTGTGATTACTGTGCAGTTCTATTGTGTTATATTCACAAGGGATGTAAGTGATCACTTTGCAGCTATATTGTGTTATAGTCATAAGGCGTTTATGTCACTCTTCATTAGTATTGAGTTGTATTCATACAGGATTGACAAGGTTATTGCAGTGTTATTGTGTTGCAGTTATGAGGGATTTATGAAGTGACTGAATTTATATTGTGTTGCATTCATAAGGAATAATTGTGGTGAATGCGCAGTGGTATTGGAAAATCAGTACAACCTAAGTGTTGACAGTATATTGCGTTGTGTAGT
>JAUMHH010179262.1:0-15227 GCA_032359455.1 Chlamys rubida
CTTAGATCACTTCTTGTTTGCAAAATGTATTTTATATTTGTTTTCTTTTGTCAGAAACACAAAATGTTCTTAACAGTATTATATCACTAACTGACTTTGTAATATTTATGTTTGTTATCATTGATCAAGGTACTGCTGAGTTTATACAGAAGTCTTAGATACCCCGACTACAATGTTGATCACTCAATTTTACTGAAAATTGTATTTTTCAAAATAAAAATTTGTTTGAAAGGAACACTTACATGTACCAAACGATCTACATATATATATATATATATATATGCATTAAAGTTGCTATAGAACCTTTTTGACAAATTAGCATGAATAATGCATCTCATGGTTTATGAGGGATCTACTATCTTTATTTAGATTTATTTATTTTTCAGAACTTTTTTTGTATTTTTGTGTTCTTTAAAACTTTGTATTTTTTCTCAGTCCTTCAAAGGGATTTTCCTGTTCGCTAACAATTTTATAAGTGTGCCGCTGAATACAATTTATATTGAAAACAATATAAGGCAAGAAAGTGCAGATTAATTTAAGCCATAGTAGAAAATTGGATGAACCGTTCAATATATATGTACTGTTACTACTACTGTGTAGACTGGTGTAATTCTGTCATAAAACGGTGAAAGATAATTATGTGTAGTTAATGTAGACTAGACTAATATTGTAACTTTATCGTACTCCGACGGACTGCTAATACTCAATAATATTATAGAGACAGAACACACATTCTGACTGGTACACAACAGGGCCATAGGATGCCATGTAAAATTATCCAACTTCCCTACAGGATACTATGCTTCAATCTGGGCACAGATCTGAATCCGACATATCAAAGATACAAGTTCAAAAATGTGATATGAGCTAGGAAACAGATGTTTCCTCGTTGAAAAAAACCAGCCTCAATTTATCAGCCATGTGTCACAAAGTATGTATGTTTTAGCTCTGTCAAATTTCCTTATTTAATGAAAAATAATTAAGTACTAAATATGTAAGTATTTTGTTTGTGATTGAACACAGGTATGCTTTGGACATGAATGTTACTTATGTTATCATGGTTTAATGTGCAATATGTACAGCAGTGTATTGTGTGCTTTTGTAGGATATATAGTCTTCATTTATTTTTCGCTTCATTTTATGTTTTCAATAGTTTATTTAGTAAGATGTACAATACATGCACATTTCTTAAATCACTTTTA
Organism: Chlamys rubida; assembly: GCA_032359455.1. NCBI lineage: Eukaryota > Metazoa > Mollusca > Bivalvia > Pectinida > Pectinidae > Chlamys > Chlamys rubida. Next base: position 1,203 of record JAUMHH010179262.1, read on the forward strand.
TACATTGATTTTTTCTTGTTTTTACGTAATCCATTTTGTATTAAGATATAGCTACAAAGCATTCTTTTGTTTAGTTCCAGTTTAGTGACAATCCATATTTTTTCTGTTAGTTTTTGGTGACCATCCTTTTGATACGAGTTATCTCCCCCATTTCATTATCTCCCCTTTTGATACGAGTTGTCTCTCCCATTTCGTTATCTCCCCTTTTGATACGAGTTATCTCCCCCATTTCGTTATCTCCCCTTTTGCTACGAGTTGTCTCCCCCATTAGGTTATCTCCCCCTAGTATTCACCATACAGGTTATTCTGAAAATAATTAATAAAGTCAGGATTGAAAATACAAAATTATTCCTTTCATCAGACTCAGATTACAAAAACAATTTAATTTTCTGCAAATTAGCATTTTCAAAGTACTTATTATGTATGTACCTTCAACAAAGAGCAATTTTCTTATAAAAAATTGTGCTAGATTTTAGAATTTATAACTTGAGGGACTAATTGTAATCAAGGCATTTTTAAAGGCATTTTATTTTGTTTAAAACTTAAAAAGAGGCGATTGTGTTTCCATTTCCTGCTTAGTCTTGTTGGATTATTCTTAAATGATTTTTTAACCATAACGTGAAGTGTACATGATTACTAGTAATATATCCTATTGTTCTGTGAAGTGTACATGATTACTAGTAATATATCCTATTGTTCTATATGAGTGAAATCTACAGTGTTAACTGTCCTGGAGACTGATATCCTGGGACAGAACAGAAACTTGACAGTGTAGAATATTTTATGCATATGTTTTTTTTGAACTCTTGCAATAACGAAGGAAAGTTAGTTCTTCAAATAAAAGACAAAACCTAGAGCATTAAGTTGGATGTTATGGGCAAAGATTTCAGATTAATTATCCTTAATTTCTTTTTCATACTATATTTTAGCTTGAGTTTTTGATAACAGAAGTAAGTTATCAATAAAAAAAACCTTTTTTGTTTTAATTACCATCCAAGTTTTTTGTGGCATAAATTGTTTAAGCAATTTTTGAATGAAGATGTGGGAATTATGTATTCTTATTATATGCTGTATATTTTACTGGTCGACTTTGTATAATCGTCATATATCATGGGATGAAAACAAAACTGAAGTTTGCTAAACTGTTTTAAGAACACATTTTTTGTGGAGGCACGTTTTAGAAACATGATGCAGATATTGCTAATGCGTATATAGTATATGTTACTTGTTTGTATACATATAGTTTTCTAGTATGACGTTGGTTAAAAATCAAAATCATTGTTAGACTTTTTGAATCACATGTTATATTCTCTGATGCAAACACGTGTACATAAATATATCAATAAAATGTTTTAAAAAAATATTGGAAGTTCGTCCTTCTATTAGGTGTTGTTTGTGGGTTCGGGTCGGGTCGGGTCCTTCTATTTGTTGTTGTTTGGGGGTTCGGGTCGAGTCCTTCTACTTGTTGTTGTTTGGGGTTCGGGTCGGGTCAGGTCCTTCTATTTTTTGTTGTTTGGGGGTTCGGGTCGGTGTCTTGCAGGTCGTAAGTCCTTCCATTTGTTGTTGTTGTTTGAGGGTTGGGATCGAGTCGGTGTCCTGCAGGTCGTTAATTGTCTGGCAAATCACTGGGACTTGTATTGTGTACGAGTTACTCCCCTTTAGGTAGTACACGTGCTACGGTATTGGTGGGTCGAACGGAAGACGAACCTATAGTGTTTTGTTGTTGCTTTCTAGCGATCTTTGGCAAAGCCATTGAAGACCTGCAATAATATTTGCTGGTCTGTCATCAGGTTTTGTCATTGAAATATCGCATTTAAATAGACAAACGTGTTGGTCCACATCAACGAGCAGGCCCCTGATGTTGCGATAGTAATAAAGAATGCTTGTTCTCGAGTGTAACTAATAAGCTAATGCAGTTTTGGAGGCTTTTGTTAATATTATCGAAAAATAGCCGACACCGGAAACCAGACTGTGACATGACACCTTTCAGTATTCTACAAGATTGATTTACTAGTCTACCTTGTCCATCACACGTACAGGGACCCGGGAACTTGTTAAATCAGCTGTGTTTGCATCTAAATTGATGTTTTCAAAGTAAATTAAGTTTAAATCAACTCTCGGTAAGAAAGCATTATGCGATGTGTGTCCTAACTACGTTATATTGTCTGGTAACGTAACGACATTTCGATACAAAACATGTCCACTATACCACGTATTGTCCAATCCTGATACGATACACGTACATTATCAGGTCATCTAGTCATATAACCTCCGTGTTTATAGTTTCATAAACTAGGTGGAGCCTATCCTAGTACACCTACCAATCAGGAACCTACTTGTTTGTTATGTGAACTTGGTCTCCTTTTGGATAGCGATACGAAATATGCATCAATGTAAACTATGAATTTTTATCAAAGCATATGTTCAGCCGTCTAAAATATATCTATAGGGGGTAAACAGCAGGCTGATTCTAGCTGTGTCTCCATGCCAACGCAACTCTGACATTTAGAGCATATACATACATCTACACTTTGTGGTCATCATACGTCTAATTATAAAGTTTCTTCAACAAATGTTCAGAAGTTAAGAGGTAACTGTCAAAACAAAAATAACTGGTGTACATTTGATCCCTTGGTGTTCGCTATGTCCTCTGTTTTACAGATATTAACATATGATAATTTAGAGTAACCGCCATCTAGTGTTGGTTCATATATTAACAAAGTTATATCAACTTATCTTTAGCGTATCCGAAGCTATGGTCCAGACACGAATTGCAGTTCAGCAGATTTAAATTAACCTTTTATTGTGCCCATTGACTGTGCTCTAGGGTCATGATAGTGGTACAATGTGCGTACGATGTGTCATCGCCATATACTTAGCCAATCGGAGGTCGAGTTACAAGTGTATGCGATAGCCATTTGACATTTGACATATTATTGTGACCTTGACCTGTATCCGAAGGTCATGACAGTTGTACACGATACAATAACAGATGTGCAAAATGTTTCATTATTATTAGTCAATTGGAGGTCGAATTATACCATAACGTCAGTTGACCTTTGACCTTGACATTTAGTCGAGGGTCATGAAAATGATCTGTCGTACACCTTCTTGTGATACGTGTATGAAGAATGTTAAAAATACTATTTAGGTCCATCAGAATTTGTAGGGCGATGTATGCATCTGGTAATAGTCCTGGTTCGAGCAGCCGGACACGGACACAGTAATACATGTATACATCAGGATAAAATATGCGTTATTTTACAGAAATTATACTGATATCAGATATACATCCGGGAAACATTGCAGTTATATTAGGGGAATACGATTAATTAATGTTAATGTGTGACGAGGCTAGCGAATCGTGACATTATTGGACCGTTTTTTGTAAAATATCTGATCAGCAAATTATGCAAATTCACAGGTTTCTGTTCATCTGATCCATAGAAGGGAATGTCTTAACACTTAAACTAGGCTAATGTTACACCACTCACAGTTAATTAATGCATTAAAAACATATTAATTAAAATCAATTACATTACCTCAGTATTTGTGTAAGCAAGGAAATTAGAATCAATTTAAAGACTGTTTCAATTTCAACATATCAAGTTTTGTACGGGTTAAACCTGAACGGGAAACAGTCAATTACTTTGACACATTCCCCAAAGGACGAACCGATTTCGTAACGGGAGATACCGAGTCTGGCTTTTTTGTTGAAAATCTATTACCAACAAAAAGGTTGATAAATTGGATGTTTAGGCAACAGATGTTTTGCACTTCCAGACTAAACCGTTGCCTTAGGGAATCAAATATGGCAGCCCGGCGTGGCCACTTGGTTCAGACTAGGGTAAAATTGTTACTGATCAAATTTATTTTAAATTTTGATATACTGCGGTTGTTTTCTGAAATTGTACAAACCCTTCTCCAGTTCCTTCCAATACTTCATTGGTAAATAGGTACGATTACAATTTCGTTAAACTAGACAATTCCAAATGTTAGCGGAAATAGCTTTGGAAAGAGTGTGACAACGACGATATTTGTATGTGGTTGATTTGTTGGATACCGATATCGGACGGTGTTTAAACAAACCATTACCAACAATTCAATTACCAATAAATATCACCGTTTTCAAAACCTTCCCAAACTATTTCTGCTAACACTTGCAAGCGGATGGACCCAAGAGTTTTTCAGATGGTCATGTCAGTTGAAAGAGTTACAACCCCGTCCCGAACATTTCCACTTTTACTTTTTATGTCCATGTTTTACTGACGCGTGGAGTCCCTATGAATAGACAGTGAGGAGAGTTGATCATCTGTTACATGCTGTACTTGTGACCTGCTGTTGGACCACCGTTAAATGGATTAGAAACATGCTTGTGTACGTTATTTGGTAAATATTTAAATGGTTGATGCTGTGTACATGTACACGCAGTATCCTGGTGGTAGTTAGCAGTCGCCGTATATTTTTGACAACCTCGGTTCGATGTTCTGGTAAACTTGTAAAAACATAACATCCTCGATCAATCCAACAGCTGCACAGTTTTTAGAAACGCAAATATGGCATCATACTTTCCCATCGGTGTAAAACGAGGCTGTCCAATATCGGCAGGTATTGGGTGGTGAAAGTAGTGTCAAATTGACACATGCATTGTTAGCTTGAATAGACGTTTAGAAATAAAATATTACATATATTATAGATCGATCTCAAAAGAAACAAAAATCAGTTTGCTGCTGATTTTTTTCACTTTACATTATTTTCAAAGGAATTCTTGATTTTAAGATTTTTTAATGATTAAATATGGAAAATATTGACGACGAAGTAGAAGAGCGGGTATAATTCGATCAATGAACGGTCAATTTTTATGCAGTAACAACTAAACTTCTGTATTATAAACGGTGATATATCATTAAACAGGATATTTACAACACCATAGGGATAAAATCGCCAGAAAAAAAATCACAACGTGTTGGAAATGAGATACGTACTTTTGATATCGTATATTGAATCCCCCATATGTGTATTGTGAATTCCTGTGTACGTTTTGTCAATCCTGTACGTAAATTAAATAAATAATAAAAAGACATGTTTGTTTTTATGAATTCTTTCATTTTTCTTACACAAATTATGTGAACACAATAAGTCAAATTAAGTATGATTCTGTACAAATACATTAAAAGTACAGTATTTACATTTCACATTAAAATAATAACTAATTTCTTAATGGCCTTATGTACAGGATACAACATGTACATCGACCCTGTACACAACTGTACACCGACCCCGTACACACGTGTACACCGATCATGTACGCACGTGTACACCGATCATGTACGCACGTGTACATCGACCCCGTACACACATGAACACCGATCATGTACGCACATTTACACCGATCATGTACGTACGTGTACACCGATCCAGTACTCACCTCACGGTGAACAGACCATAGAAACACGTATACACCGATCATGTACACACGAGTACACCAACTGTGTACACACATATACATCGGCCCTGTGTACACATATACACCGACCCTGTATACACATGTACATTGACCCTGTACACACAAGTGTACACCAACCCTCCACAAACACATACATCGACCCCGTACACACGTGTATACCGATCCTGTACGTAACTGTACACAGACCATAGACACACATGCACACCAACCCTGCATACACATGTATACCGACCATGTATACATATGTTTATCGACATGTATACCGATTCCGTAAACACATGCATCGATCTTATACAAACGTGTACTTCGACAATTGTACACACATGTTCACATCCGGTACGCACGTGTACACTTGTATAAATACATATGTGGTCAGGTACAAATTTGTGTAGATTTCTGTGCTTTCAGAAACTGTAACCGTGATGTTGAGATATCGTCCCAATTCTACAAAAAAAAACGTACAATCTATAACATGGGAGAGGATAGTGTGAACAGCCGACATCAGGGGCCTGTTCGTTTTATGCGGAACAACCGGTTTGTCCGTTTTTAAATGTAACAATTTCGGGTATTAATCCTGGCGGACCTGCAACTGTTTATGCAGGCCTTGCAAGGCTTTGTCAAGACTCGCCTGAAAGCAGCATCAGATTACTAGGTCCGACATTATTTAATAAACGAACAACTCTGGTCTGACCGGTTGAACCGTTTAAACGAAAACGGCCCAGAGGTCGACAGATGAGAGGGGAGGTGGCTCAATGTGTGTTCTCGAATTTAATTAAAATATGTTTTTATTATTATTAAAAGTCAGCGAATTATTTTTTTGTTTAAATCTTAATTAAAAAATTGAAATTAAAGTAAATATTTATATCTTTTAAACAAAGCTGGATACAGATAGGTCGAGTTAACACAGGGCATGTTACCCTGGGCGTTCATCCCGTTTTACAGAAAAGGATCAGATCTGACATGCATTGTAGTCATGATTTTATTGTGTTAGGCTAACAAATCTGATACATACCACATAATTAATGATGTGTCGTGGTATCTTAATTAATTAATTAGTAAAACAGAACCATGTATGTAGATGGTAACAATTAACACACTAAATGCTGGCGATAATCTCACAGTTCTTCAGCTTGAATTATAAAAGCTGGAAAGACATTTCTTCATAATTATGACCATCATGTTGTTGTAATGAGAAATTAATGTGAGACAACTTGACAGGGTTAATGGTAGTGATGTTGTACTGAACAAGACACACTTCTGACAGTTATTTCCGGTTATATGGTTCAGTCTGACAAGACACTCCATGATATCATCTTTTACAACACAAAATGATTAACTCTACTTCCGCACTTAACAAAACATAACCACAATACTTTGATTGGACATTTGTTTTACAAAAACAGTCTAATGATAACGTGATTATTGACTTCTATATATCACAAAGATACTCTTGTAATACACACACAGAGATGATGCTGTACTACAGTTTACTGTACACTGAAGTATAACATTATTATGACGCTTTTCTTTTCTGATTTTCAAGTTTGACATGCGCTATTAAAACACGATTTCACATAAATACGAATAACGTTTTACATGCAGAAATCAAGGCACTGATTAAGTGATTTTAAATTATGTAACTTGTCAAACAAGTGTTCGACAGACACTTCACATCATACACAATGTCCTGTTCTTTCCCCATGAATCATTTCTCATTGTTCTGCCTTTGTCGTACTCGCTGACTGAAAGGCAGCAATCATTAAACGCTGATAAATGCATTAATTGTTGATTTTTTGAAATCTTCAACATTTACCACACAAAATCCGGCTATTGTGTTCCATCGCATAATATCCGGTTTGTGTGATGTTTTGCGCAACTTCCGTTGCTTTGAATAATATTTTTACATCCAACATGACAAGACTTCCAAACACCAGATCAAAGTTATCACCAGAACAAAGGAATACTTCTGTTCCACTTATCCAACGGATAATGCCAATCCAGACATTCCTTCCAGTGCGAATGTTCCACATGAATCCAACATTTTAAAAAGGCATCAATCTTTTTTTAAAAACGTTTCAAAAGTTTCTGGTTACCACAATGGAAACCGGAAACGGGAGATATCCTTGCCTGAACAAAGCGAAAGGTCATCACCACATTGATGCCATGTCTATGATTATATAGTAACAACAAAGGTCAAGGTCAGCGTGTACCACTAAGAAGGTTAAGGTCATACAATGGCCGACAGACGCATGGACTGAGAAATTTCCTGACTGATATCATCGTCATCGGTGATTGTAGGCGGGCTGTGGAGTAGATGGGACGGATCTGTGGAAAACAATAGAAAACATGTCAGGAAACAAAGACACAAAAGTTTTCTTGACTTACAGATCTTGCTATGATAAATTCCGGGTCTGAACTTGGACCCACGGCATGAATTTACACCATTGCACCACCGCCATATTTCCCAGAGGAAGCTTGAATGTTGCAATGGTACACTGCCCATGCTATATACAGGATACGTGTACGAGTACTTGGATATAAATATTTTGTATACAATCTGTATACGTACACATACAATACTGAGGGATTACTACCGAACTGAAATGTTACTTTCTGTTCATACGATTTTCTTACCATTTGCTACATAGGCACTACTTCCCAATATGGCGACAGCGTCGGACAGACCTATACGGTTCGTATATTTTCACCTTTTGTTTTACATACTATTTTCGTGTCAGCAATATACAAGGCAATCGCTATGAGGGAAGACATGCATAAGATAGTATTACAATTGTATATGCCATGTTCATGTAAACGAGGGGTGTAAATCGAACTGTATGGGTCCGAATGGTAGGCACATCGTTTATTTGTACTACAGTAGTTAAAAATAATAATTAAAAGAGGTTCACACATTATTATCCGTGGTTATAGGGCCTTCGCAACCAGCCAATGTCTTTCTCAACTCCCTGGGGAGAATACAGCCGCACCCCCCGGTGCTAGCATTTCGGCGCACACAGCTAGCATTCTACAATTCTAGCACTACATCACCACGTACTAATTTACAGCTCAGTAGACTGGAAAAAGTATCTTGCTCAAAGAAGTATCTTGCTCAAAGATACAAGACAGTGCCGTGACGTGACTTGAACCCGCGACCCTTTGGTCACGAGCCCGGCGTCCTACAACTAGACTACCGTGCCTCCTAAATGACAAGTTACAGAATGCTTCCTGGTTATAGTGTGTAGATTGAGAGTGATTTGTGTTCCACATCTACACCATATGCACAAAGACTTTGGATTACCATGTGTCCTTATACAAACATACATCTTAAATGTTATTAAAATAAATTTTAACATTGTCTTTTTTTCTACATGAATTGCGCCCCTTTGTAACATGCAAGGAGAGATAACCGTGTTAAAACTTAAAGTACTACATTATGTAGCTACGAGCTTGTGAAGTGTTACTCACCTATATCAGTGGAGCCGTTCGTAAGTTCAGAGGCAGGTTCTTGTATTTTAGGTGGATAGTAAACGATGCCGTCATCATCAACTGGCTTGTTGGTGCGTCGTATGCATATGACAGCAACGACGATGACGACGATGATTATTGGAATGAATACTCCAACCATGATTCCGATGATGACACCAAGAGGAAGCCCGCTTGTCATGGCTGGATCAGCTGCTTTGTCGCAAAAGAAATTAAAAAGTCTCAAGTTAGATACATGTGTGGAAAGGACGGCTATGCATTACGAAGGCATTTTATCACTTGTATGGCATTTTGGTAGATATTCAAGATCAAGTTCAAGTTCTTTATTAACTTTAAGTCTTGCGACTTATCAGTGTAAACATATACTAAACAGGATATTTACATACACATTGGTCACAGGAGAATTCAGACGTCTCTACAAGCACAAGATTTCTTCCGACGTTCTACAACAACTTAATGATGTCTCTAAAAGGACTTTGCGACCTTCGTGGAAAATCGTTCTCATACTGAGCGAGGCTGATCAAAGTATATGCACCAAAATGTTAGAGAAAATATTTGAAGAAAAACGTATTAGACAAGTTGTCTGATTTGTTAAGTGAGTGTGTATAAAATATACAGGTGCAATTTTACCATCATATCAACTACCGGATTAAAGCTTCCGTACCTGGGGTTTGGGTCGGCTGGACCGACTCGTATGATGTATCGGTGGATATACGGACAGCTAGGACGGACGATGACGCGTTGGCCTCCAGTTTGAGTGACGCAAACTCTGACGTCATACATTTCCTCACGGGACTTGTATCACAGTTCGACACCTGGTTGGAAAGAGACAAGACTTTAAGGATCTTCAATGAAATTACTCCAATATGGCACACATTTAATGTCTGGACTAAGTTTATCCAATGTCAATCACTGGCACACAAGTAGTTCCTTTACCATGTACCATAAAATATGTTTGAATGAAACCACGTTGCGTAAAATATTTAAGCACTGGACTACTTCCAGTTGGCATTCATATCCAATATGAATGAGAACTAAAATCTATTAGATACATGTATTTATCAATCTTTTAAAATATTTTAAAAATTCAGGAAATTCAATTCATTTATCAAAATTCAGCATTTAGTTCAAGTATGCTTTTATAAAAGGATCATATACATTTTGTGTGCTTGCTTTATAAAAAGGAGGGAAAGTCGGTGATATCTAACGTTACATATATAACGTCATAATAATGATGACGTCAACATTTGGACCATTGCATTCATAACTAATATGAGTGTCATCTGAACTCGGTTAGGTTGTTAAGTGGCAGTACTATTGAGTGGAAAATATACGGTTTTTCATCGTATTGACAAACATGTGATGACGCATCAGCCTATGTATATGTCACATCACGTGATATCATTGTGACGTCACCAATAAGACCATATATAGACATGACCGCATTAAATTACACCATCGCCATTTGAAGACTTAAGCATTACTTTTAAAGATGGCAATGTGAATACGTAATGGATATCAGAGATCACACGCCATTTTGGGCAAATACTCCATTTCGTATCACATCAATAAGTGCTGTCATTTTCGTTTCTGCCCGACAGAGCCTCGCTAAAAGCAAAATATTCGTTTCTGATATCAATCAGGTTCATGAATGGAAATTCATTAAATATACTACATGTGTATTGGCATTAGGGTTTGTGACGTCATGGTTCAATTTAGAGACGTCACGAATTTGAAGCGAGAGCTCAATTTTCCGGAATTCAAAAAACATTCCAGTATTCAATTTTATTTCATTTGTTATCAATAGCACTCGTAAAGAAAGGTTTAATTTATATTAAAATCATTGACCTCAGTCTGAGATCTAGCCCGGAACTCTCTGGCACATTTACCGAGAAATTCGAACTCTTTTTATTCCTATGACAAAATCACCCTTTTATCAATGCGTATTATTTCTATGAATCATACAAAAATAACAACACATGTCTAAATCGCATTCATTATCATACTGGCTTCAATGTCAGCTAATTGACGATTATCTACCATAGTTTAAATACCGCACTGTTCGTCTGCCGTGACGTAACTCGATCCTGTAACCAGGGGACGGAACTCCATACAGGGGAAAATGAACACGGATGTTCTGTAACTAGAGAACTCGATGCTCTCTTTAAATTGTGCTTTGTTCTCGGTCAGTAGTATTGTGTACACTCAGGACAAGAAGACTGATAGGCCTGATACCCTACACTCTATCGACATTCTATAACAAGCCTAGCTACAATGTGTAGGTTAGCTCGGTCGTCAAAAGTTTGTTTCACTCAGAGCCTCAAACGGTATCGGATTTACGTGTTTAATCGTGTAATACAGATGTCGGATGTATCTATACCGAATGCTTTTACTTTATTTCTTCCTTGATTGGTGAATTTTAAATAAGCTAAGTAAATTGTCTGTGAATTGACAGTTTTTCACTCAATTAATGTTGTGTACCTTTTTGCATTATTCTTATAATCAAAACATAATTACGAATATTGTCAGAGAACTCGCCCACACCTTCAAGCTGACAAATTCTGGAATACCAGAACTTTGTAATAGTATTATGTGAAATGACCAGCTGTATCAGCTTTCTAAAAGATTGTATCGACAAACGAATATGGATCGTATATCTGAATATAAGTCTACTATTTCATATACAACGTTCTAAATTTGACCCCTATAATGGCCCCTAGTGACTGTTCATCACTTAACGGAATCACAACACATGAAACACAAGTAAAACAGGTCCCTCTATGACTAAGTAAAAAAAACGTCTGGTATAATTATTCCGGAACGATTGTATATTGCCACAATGGTTTGCAGACTATAATGGCAGTATTACCATTCTGATGTGTAACTATTGCTAATGGATTTCCGCGTGTATTACTTATCGCGTGATTAATGCGGCAGAATAATGATTGCGTATTAAAATATACACGATCACACATAATTCGGTTCCTCACCACACCAGCTCGCTCATACTCATTTCAGCATTGCCCACGGCCGTACTTCTGTCATCAATGATCTAAGAAATACTCATTTCAGCATTGCCCACGGCCGTACTTCTGTCATCAATGATCTAAGAAATACACATTTCAACAATGACCACGGCCATTCTCCTTAAAACACTGACCACGGCCATTCTCCTTAAAACACTGACCACGGCCATTCTCCTCCCATCAATGACCAGTCGTGCGTACGCCTTTCACCAATGATCATGGTAATTTTTCTTAAAATACTGACCACGGCCATACTCTTTTCATCGCTGACCAGTCACACACCTTCCAAAGCTGACCATATCATAATCCTTTCAACACTGAGCACGACCATAAAAACTTGAACATCATTTTGAGTTTGTTTTGCATCATCACAAGCAAGAATAGAGCGGAATACAGTCTTTATTGATGTCGTTATTAAGTTATTTTTGTAGTTGCCATCGATTCATATATGGACAAATATAAAATAAGGATATAATTATGATGAAATCAGGTAACATCAAGCACTAAAAATGATGTTTTGTCGGAAATGTCGATAAAATGCACCAAACCAATAAATTACCTGAAAGGGTGTTCCTGAATATCCGGAAAACATCTGTATATCCGGTGGGCATTGACCTTTACTGATGTTCAAGGTCATCACATCCACACATATAGCCTCGCTCTTGCCCGTGTCACGTGCTAACTTGATGATACAATTTTCGAGACGCACCCCACGCCACGTGGCCAGGACGCCCATCTTGTCCACCTGGTATGTCTGCCTCAGCAGACAATTGGTGTGGTCCAGGACAACTGAAGGTCAGAAAAAAAGGTCATTTATCATTCTGTCGTGTTAAATCAGATGTATTTTGTTTTGCGAACCACGAACAATCCTTATCAAACATGATTCTCGTATTACAGGCTGTAACCATGGATTTCCCATGCCACGACTTCCGATTTGTGTTAAGAAGTCCCGTACCAACGACACAAACTGAAGCAATGCATTGAGAACAGCTTATTTCCTGCACGACCATTTATGAAGCTTAGATAAATCTTTTCTGAAAAGAAAGCCATACCTTGCGTGACTTTCATGAAAGAAAGAAAAGGTGAAATAAAACAAATAAATAAACAACAGTTTTTGAAGAAAAAAAAATCAGCGGGGCTAGATCGGGATTCGAACTCCGGACTTCAGATTGCGATACTGGCACCGTAACCGACTGCGCTACGACGCTGCGCTGCGCTGCGACGGAAGTGTGTCCAAATCGAGGTTAAGGTGAGGTAATTGTATACACGAAAAACTAGAGTGTAGAGGGACATGAATCGTTAAATAATGTCCCTTGCTATGTATACTAAACAAAAGGCCCATAGGACCTGCAGCGCTCACCGGAACCGTTATCATGTATCTAGATCTTATTCGCTTCATCAGATAATAAAACTTAAAATGTTTAACATATCTGACAGGTGTGACATTGAAAATAGGTCATGGACATTTATATGAGGAAATTTAATAACCATTCCTCCAATGTACTTACTTGCCAAATATCATGGCTCCGGGCCTTTTGGTTTTCAACAAAATGTTATCAAAACAAAGTTGGCGGACGGCAACCTCGGATCAAATATTGGCAATACATAGTATAAGCTACATAGCTCAGTACGGCCTGCGAACAATTAAAACGGGACACACTTGTCTGTGTTACATCGAAGATGTCTGAACGAACCCTTATATTGGCAGCAAAGTCTGTCTGATGTTCTTTTTACCTAACGTACGGAATAATATATCTTCTACAGTCGTCTATGGACGGCTATTAGCACATTCTGTCACTTTGATTGGTTAAAACTCGCAATTATGGGGAACGTGGCGGTCTGAAGATTGGCGACCTTTGACATCGTGATCCTCTATTACAAACATCATTCGTCGATGTGGAACTATAATTGATGTTAAAGCTAATATTGCAAGCGGTTAGCTAAATCTCTTGTTTAGAATTTTTAAAATTACTTATTCCGTCTTTGCGTATTGCAGAGTTATATTCTCTTGTGAGCAGGTATTGATTGTTACGTCATTGGTTTGTGTGA
>JAUMHH010179273.1:0-15227 GCA_032359455.1 Chlamys rubida
GCTGGCATGGAATATGTGCGCACCACCATTCTAAACACCATAGTGAGGGCATGTTATAGTTACAATACAGAGAATTGTCTAACCTTTGTTGAATATAAAATAGGGAAAGGTTTTTATTTGCAGCGCTTACATTTTTGCAATCGAGTTAATTTTATTTTATTGATCAACAATTATACAAGTTGGGAATACATGAAAATAGGACATGCTTTATTCTAGTTTTTTTGTATTTTGTAACAGGAATATGAGGATTGTTTAACTTTAAATTAACATTATGACTTAAATAAGTTAGATCGGTTATAAAGATCTATCGATGGAATTTTAGACTTTTTTTGCAATTAGTACTCTTACCTACGTCGGCGACGAAGACGGAGATCGTGACAATGGAAATAAAGACCGTGACTTACGTCAGCGGTGAGGACAATAGTGTCCATTCTACCAAAAAACATCCTGACTTAGGTCGACTGTTTAACTCTATGACTTACATCGGCGATGATGACGAGAATTGCCTTACTACACCCTGACTTACATCGGCAGTGAAGACGAAGAGTGTGTCATTATACATTCCTTTCTCCTTCAGGGCGGCCGTCACGGTCCCTACCATGTCATCCATGGCCGTCACCATACCTGTTTCATGATGTCAATTACCTTATTTTATAAATTTATGATAAATAAAAGGCGATGTGGCTTGATTTCTTTTAATCATTGAATAATCCTTTAATTATTGTTTTACTTTCGTATATTGTTTTCATTTTAAATCTACATTAAAGGATAAAATTGTTTCCTGTTGTCAAAGATGAACGTATCACATACACACACAGGTGATTGCACCTTTGACATTTGGTAATAGATACAGTAATAGATACAGTAATAGATACAGTAATAGACACAGTAATATATACAGTAATAGATACAGTAATATATACAGTAATAGATACAGTAATAGATACAGTAATAGATACAGTAATAGATACAGAAAGCCAAAATGAATTACATTGCATCATTCTTCTGGTCCTTCTAGGGCTCATCGGTAACGCTTACATGTAGGGGCCAAAAGGTTGGAAATCCAAATAGTTTGTAGGTGTGTTTATTATGAATTATTCCACTACTCAAGGGAGTAGTTATATCGTCATATTTTATAATATGATACGATATATTGCCAATATCCTGTTGAAAATAAACTAATTGATTTTGATATGCTCTATTGTTGTCTTATTTTATATAAAATTACGCTTACCATCATATCAGTTCCCGCGGGAATGAGATGACCGCCGACCATACGGTCTTTGAATGTGTGGCGAGCGGTCATTTTAGCCACTGGGTAGAGTCGTTGTGTTTCTTTCAGCACCATATCTAGGTAGGGTAACTTCTCAAGCACATCCGGACTGATCACCGACACTGCACCAACGTGTTCATCAATCTCCCTTTGCAGCCTTTATAGAGTAACATTAATTTAACGTTATCGCCTGTGGTCATTATTGCTCAAGTAATTTGTTATCCACAAGATTTCACACGATTAGAAGAGCAACATATTCCATCTAGAACTTGTATCATCTGGATATATATTCAATATGTAGTGTATATTTTTTTAAACATATGATATTTCTCCTTTACCTTTTGCATTTGTCTATTACATTTGCTTTTTATAGGAAATACAATATTATGAAAAATACGAAACTTAGTACATCTTCGAAAAATTTCAAGTGTTACGCTCACTTAAGTTATCTTCGTCTCTTGAAAAATGTAAATTAAATAATTAAATAAAGGCACGTGATAAGCTATTCGACTAGTTTCAGGTATAAAACGGACCAATTGCTTGGCTGATACCTGTCATTTGGAAATTACAGAGCAGTATGTACATAAAAAACTATCTAGCCTACTTGTATCATTCACAAGGTGGTATAACAGAGCCTTCTATTGCATCAAGATGTATCCAAGGGGTGCAAAACATTAAGAGAGTGCAACATGTGGAATTACGAGGAAGGGACCGCTCGAGTGGCTAACCTTTTGTAACATGCCGGGTTCTTTCCGAGAAGAAAAACCATGAAACTCAAAGTTTTGGCGGATGTTTCCTGCCCTGTTTGATATAAAATAAAACATTTGGAAGCTGCAATCGGAAAGTTGGTCATTTCCAAGATCATCTTTAGGACAATTTTTTTCCGGAAATGTACAATTTATAAATGAAGATGCCTTGAATTAAACAATATCTATATTTACATAAAAACCTATCGTAGACACAACTAGTTGTGCCGGATCAATGCAGGATCGGATTTTGAAGCCTGCACTAAGCATCACAACGGAATTATTCTATTTGTAACCGTCTAGAATTTACAGCATAAGAAAATATAGCTACAAATATATATTTTTATTTGTATTATGTAGATTTTTATATTTACCTCCAGCCAGGAATGTAATGAAATTATCAAGTAGTATGTCGTCCGTTATTATTGATGGATGTTTTTCTGAAACAATACATGGACAAGGACTGTTTTGGTTGTTTTCCGCATTGTTCATGCTATCTGATATCCTAATCATTTAACGGGAAAAGTGTACACCATGTTGACATCAGTACAGTTGTGAGGAAGTGTGTTTTTGTTGCCCTCGAACAGAATATATTTGGGTGAGGTCAAAAACAAGAAAGTAAAGGTATATTAAAATTATTACTATCCTCGAGTCTATGCCCTTATTTTGTATTGTAAATAAGTATTATCAACATTTAGCCATGTCGTAATTGTGTAAACTTTCAAAATGAGGGTTAAAATTTAAAAGGGGTGAAATGTAATATTTAAATAGATTATTACAGAAAAGAAAGAGTCGCGATTTTCAAAATAGTCATTTGGTCACCATTTTATTTATTCCATATTTTTCAGTTATATTTTGCCATTTTTTCTAACTCCAGTCCCGCATTGCTCTTTACCGCGAATGCCCAAAGAAACCCATTTAATCGTGACTAAACCCTAGACTTTATTTCTGAAAAGAAAATCAAGCTTATCCGTTATGGACTATTGAAGAGGGCACTTCTCCCTAATACAGAAAACAATACATACCTTATTATAAATTTTTGAAAATGAAATATGAGCTTATATCCGATACAAAAGGTAGCAGTTTTCTCCTTCCGTTACACCCATTAAAATTAGCAATATTAATGTACTAGAGAAGTACCTTTTAGCTCCATTATGTGTTCCATGAGATCATCGGGGAAATAGTCGCCATTACGTTTCGCTATATTTCTCTCATCTATCACTTGTTTAGCGCTTTGTCTGAGAGTGTTAATAGCATCTCGAACATTCCGGCGGAATCCCCATTTCAATGGATTTATCTTAATACACAAAAATAACAAACATCACATGGAACATATATGTACACTCCAAACAGCATAAATGCGCCCAAAGAGAAATAATAGATTGACGTTTTGTCATTGTGGCAAAATGAGCTAATGGGTGCATTACCTTTGTGAAATTGAAGTTCATGGTACATCTTACCTTAATGGGGGCGTAATAGATACTAACAATTGTATTAAAATACTATTAAATATACGAATTTACAAATATTGAACTATTTTAACCTTACAGTTTATTCTGCGTTTCTTCAATTTGTCGGATTATAAGCCTTACCAACGGAAAATTTGAGAAAGAAAATAAAAAGCAGTTAGAGATTTATATCACAGCGTCTACACACAAATGACAGTATTCGAACTCAAAGTTATTCTTCAGGAAAAATAAACCGATTTGAGGAAAAATCGAAACAAAACGTTATGAACCAAATGTTGTAGAAAAAGCAAGCACACGTAAGCATTTAACGTTATTTACGTACAGTTACTAAGGGATTTGCTATGAGCGCCGCTGTGCCTGATAACGCTGTCTGCAGTTTCATTACAAAGGGGTGGTTCTCTTCACTTAATGGTCCAAGATCGATGTTGAAAGCTACATGAAAAAAAAAATATATATATAAGAAGTGTTATAATTGATATTTTTAAAAATAATATGTAAAATGATAGGATATTGAGATTAAAATTGCAATCGGTTCAAAGAAAAGAAAAAGAGCAACGTCCCATATACACTCATTTAATTTCACATGTGGCTATTTTTATAAATTGATATTTTTGCAATATATTCCACCATTGCGACTTTATGATGAATTTCTTTTTTTAGGAATACTGACTTCAACCAAGTCTGCGATGTTACGAGACTTTTCATTGGTCAATAACACATATATTATTGGCTGATAATAATAATAGTGCGCTGGTATGTATTATTTTCTAACATACCATGCACGTACATAAACTCAACCCCCAATTCGAAAATGAACTAAACATGAACGTGAATTAAAATAGCGCTTGTCAGTCTGGCAAATGTTGATTTCATTTGAAACCTACATCTTGTATAAAACAAAACGTCAGTGTGTGTGTCTATCGAACGGAGACACCAAATGGCGACTATAGATTAAGCTTCTTGGATTTCAAACCAAAAAAGGAAATAGGTTGTGCGAATTGGTTGCTTTAAGAAATACATTGTAATATAAAAGTTCGCTCAGCCTGCTCATGGTGTAGGGTCGTGCTAACAGAGGCACTGCATATTATTTTGTCCTTTTCATTTAGCGTATATTTAATCAACAAATTATGAAACATATATAATTCTTTAGAATATGACCACTTAAACAGGCTGATTTGGTCACCAGGGGATTTGAATTATTAAAAGCCATCCTGGTCCTACCCCTTATGACAGCTGATGATTTTTGCATTATATTGAGTGGGTGCGGTTTTTGGCCAACCAAACTTAGGCTAGCTGACTTTTTTTGTTTATATTGTGTGGTAGTTGCGCCTATGTTTGTAACATTGCAACTACTCTATGTTCGATTTTCTTTCAAGTAATAGGATTTTTATGATTGGAGTCATTAATGTTGGTGGCCATTTGCATTCATTTGGTGGTTCGAGTTGTTTCTTGTAATGAGTGTAGAAGCGTAAGTAATTCTTTAGAATACGACCACTTAAACAAGCTAAATTGGTCACCTAACCATAGCGTTAGATATAACAAAACATTCCTTTTGTTTGAAACAATATACATCACCTGATAAATGTTTGCATGCACAAACAAACAGCCTAATCAAATTTATTGTTTATCTGCATAATATAGGCATTTGGGCACATTAAAACAATTTTTTATTACATTTCCTTGATAGAAAAGATATAGTTTATATACGCTTGTATATTATGGAAGAAAATTGCTAATTTTCTCAGCATTTTCTGAACTTCATTATATATTTAAGCATACAATTGAAATACACGCACATATGTTGATTATTTCCTTATTACATATATATATAGTTATTGCACATGTCTTGTGATAAAATAAATGCAAAACATAATCGAATGTGTTATACCCTACTCCCAGATAAATATTGTATAACAGATGATAGCATACCCTACTTCCAGATAAACCTTTTATAACAGATGATACTGTTCTCTACTCACACATAAATCATGTACAATAGATGATATTATAACCTACTCCCACATAAATCTTAACCCTACTAGCAAATAATCCTTGTACAACAGATGGTAACAAACCCTACTCCCAAATAATCGTTGTACAACAGATGGTAGCAAACCCTACTCCCAAATAATCGTTGTACAACAGATGGTAGCAAACCCTACTCCCAAATAATCCTTGTACAATAGATGGTACCAAACCCTACTCCCAAATAATCCTTGTACAACAGATGGTAACAAACCCTACTCCCAAATAATCCTTGTACAACAGATGGTAACAAACCATTCCCCAAAATAATCCTTGTACAACAGATGATTGCAAACCTTACTCCCAGACAAACCTTGTACAACAGATGATTGCAAACCTTACTCCCAGACAAACCTTGTACAACAGATGCGTCGTCAGTGTTGTAAACGTATTTAAGGTGTGAACCTCTGTCTTGCCGTCCGCATAATGTTCCATATACTCTACGTAACTGTCAGCAAACTCGTTGAAATCAGATGCAAATTGTCGGATGTAGCTAGCAATGTTAAAATAAAAAGTAAATGTCACCACTGATTGCCACACAAAATGATTCTATTTTTTAAGTGCGGAACGTTGTAAATAAAGAACTTATAAATTATGTTAAGAACATATTGCATTCATCATCTTATTCTACGAAAAGATTATTCATGTTTTGAATCATGTTGAAACGAAATATATGACTTTCAGATAGTTATTGTGACAGTGCCCCTACATATACTCAAGAAACATACTAGGTGGCCGAATTCAAGTGTGATCGATTAAGCCTGGAAAACAAGCCACGTCCTAGCAACATGTTAAGGTGACCAATGACACAAACAGCAAAACTCTGAGACAGCTAGCTGTGAAAGACCAGCGAATGAAATTGTCTGAATGGCCATGACATTAGCATTTCAGGGGAAGTGTTCTCGCGATTGGTCCCGAAATGTCTCCCTGACGAACAGAAGGCTGTATGTGCTGCAATGTCTCCAACACTTTTGGCGCAATGCAATCAGGACACGGGCTACTTAACTGAGAGAATTGTTACTGGCGAGGAAACATGGATCCATCATTACAACCCATTGACAAAAGAAGAAAGCAAACATTAAATTGGCGTCGATTTACCTCGTCACAAAACAAAATCTAAAACTGTGCATTGGCTGGCAAAGTCATTGCTACAATTGTTTTGGACGCCACGGGCGTCTTGAGTTTTATTACCTGCCACGTGGCAAAGTAACACTCTGTTTCCTTGGAACGTTTTCGGGGTGCTATCGTTGCAAAACGGCGTTGAAATGGTCACAAAATGCGTGTTATAACCACATGACAATGCCAGTTCATACGTGTCAACTTACAGTTGACACAGTGAAGCATGACCGTTTGCATCATCCGCCCTCCTCACCAGATTTAGTGATGACCGTTAGAAAACAGTTGAGGAGTGGTTTGCTTTTCGGGCAGGCTTTGTAGTGTTCGTCTACACGTCATATGTATGACAACGTCACGTTTTCAACCTGCTAGAGCCGACGCTTTGAGATAAGAACCGCAGCTACATACTGATATAAATACACTTTCCAAATGGATAGGATACCTGTTACTTTTCTACTTTTGCTAATCAATCTGATCTTCATGAATACTGTTAACGTACATATTTCAGCGATAGTCTCATTTTAGCCCTCTAAACTTTTGAAATTGCGCTAATTAATTACTTCGATAATTTAACTTCCTGTATTCTATTCTATGTTTTCTATTGATTATTTTGTGGTTGCGCCAATTATCTACGCGCTTATATGTTAAAATATGTTAATGCGCAGATTGTAAAGTCTGCAAATATAAGTATATTCACAGTTTAGAGTGCATAAGTTTTTTCTATTTTGATTTCATAAGTACATACACCTAAACCATATCTATTTCTGTCCGTATTACTCCCTGTGTATTTGGCCGTCCTTTTATTTATATGTCGTTACTTGTTACTTATTGTAAAATAAACTTACCGTGGTTTGAACCATTTGTTAAGATGCATTCGCTGAACCATCCATTTTTCACTTTTACCCAGTGATGCAAGTCCCTGGCCAAAAAATCTGAAACGACGAAATGAAGATAAAATCAATGTGACTGGTAACCTACTTTATATAACGATATAGTAATGTTTGACTAATAGAGTCAATAATATGTAGATATGTGGGATATGGATAATATACCCGCGATTATAGAATTGGGGTCAGAACCGTGACTTTGTAATGTAATGTTCTGACACCCAGTTCTGCACCCAAGGGTAGAATATACATATCCCACGTACCTACATAAGGATTGATTCTTTTTCTCCCACCTCTTTACCGAAATGTTGATAAAAAGCTAAATGTCTAGATAACGTAAAAACAAACTAAAGCCATATTTGTAAAGAGCAGGGGGAAATATGATAAACCGTAGGTATAAAACGCCGTCATCTGGTTGTGATGTTCTTAATAGTACAAATCACTGAGCGCATCCGTTTGGAATACATGGGGGTTCTACATGTGACACGTGTATATTTGTTACATATATCTCTTTTGAGCTGTGGAACGGTCCATAATATAGACATTTAAAGATTTTTTTATTTGTAATTTACAAGTATTCGTCATAGGTGTTTTGAAATTAATAAATTAGTGGGTTTTACGCACCCTAACCTCCGTTTCAACAGTACTTAAGAAAATTTGAATTTCTAACACTTTGGTCCCTAGCATAAATGATGAATCCTAGAAGGACACAACTGTATCATGCAGTGTAGTTCAGTTTTGGCGTATTGTATCTATAACCAAATTTGACAGGTGCGGTCACCTATGTGTGTGTTACGTTCATCTTATCGCAGAGGTGGGAGAAAAGTTAATCTGCAGATCTGTGCAACAAACAGATGAATGTTTAAAAATAGGTGTAATATTGAAGGAATAATGAAGCAACTGTATGTACCGTGGTCGTATAATGTATTTTTGGTAAGCCCTCCGGTATGCGATGTGCCCTCGTCTTTCTTTGGTAGCAAGGCTATTATTGGTCAAAAACCTCTGGTCAGCGAGGTGCACTCTTCAGCCTCTGGTTACAAGGCTTATATTTATTTAATAACCACTCAGTGACAGAATTGACAACACCAAATGTTAAGTTAAATATGTATGGTTAATAAGTATTTACATAGCAACAATAATTAACAACCAGATGATACTTTATAGAATAAATATTTGAACAAGAAAGTGTATATAGAAGTCATAAAGGACACTCTATCCATAGTCTAAAACAACTGACTATCGTTGTAACAGACCAAACAGTAGTACCAAGTCTACGTACAACCTTGACCGCAGCTTATGTAGATAAAAGTACAATATATTCTGTTGTTCTCCGTACTATTCTCCCTCTTCTTACATTACTTATTTGGAACTAAAGTAGCACTTTAGAAGTATTTGATGAAGTACACTTTCTTCATAGTCTAAAAAAAATGATTCTCACAATAACAGACTATCTATAAGTACTGTGTTCCGTAAGATAATGTGAATAAAAGCACCAACACTCTAAAAATATCCTATAACGTTTCTAGACGATTACATAGCTATTATCAAGGAAAGATAGGGACTGAGTTACGGCTGGACTAGGTTAGCGGTTCTGAGATCAAAGAACACGACTTACCTCTATGCTCCCGATGCTCCGAATTCGCGTGCAGAAATTCCTAATATACATTGATTGACTGATTAAAATAACATCGAGCCAAAACACTACTTCCGGCACCGGACATGCGGAGAACACGCTACCGTAGCAGAAGACACTGCATGGAGTTTACAAGATTCGCGCTGCCTAAAATGGCCCATAATACGATTAACAGAACATTACTAAGGTATATATACGTAATCTACATAATACATAGCGAGAAGAACACCAATTCAAGACGAGCATTACACGTCATCCCGATATCAAGTCCGATAAAACTTACAATTTTACAAACTCCTCTAAACAAGTCCGGCGAGTTAATGTAAACAAACAGCGGTTACGTGTACTCTTAACTACAATAATTGAACATATTCATAACTGATAATTAACTTACATTCTCTAACAATGGACAACTGTACATTTAAATATTCCTAAACCTTGTTTCGTTACATGTACTTGAATTTTGAAGAAATTAAATGGCGAATGGATATATTCTCATGTGCGCCCACACATATTGCACAAAAGGCTTACCACGGGAAACCAAGCTGTTCAATCTCTTGATTCTTCAAATCAAACAATATATTGCTCGGGAATAAATTGTTTGAAAAATTTTATATGAAATAATTGATTTTCGTTACATGTTTTGATCTTCCCTATTTTATCATTTTTCTTTAATCATTGTGTCCTTTGTTTGCCATAGATATTTAGATAAAATAAGAATTGTCTCTTTTGTATTGTCTATAGCGTTGTGCATGCGATGATTTAACAGTAGAATGAATAAGTTCTTTTTGCATTTCAGTGACTGTCTGAGTTTGTATGTTTTCGTATCAATGCAAAAACAACACCAGTTGAAATGTGTTAAGGTTGATTACCTTGCACCAAAAATGCTGGCGACATTGGCACACATCCGTTGTGACCTCGGAAGACTTCCAGTTACCATAATATCCTTAAAAAAAAGTCTAAATAATTCTTAAAGAGAAATTGAAAACCCGAACTACTTAGCAATCCTTTTTTAAACTTTTTTTGGAGCATTATCAACAATTATATCATCATAATAGAGCACATGTCGTGCCTGCGCTTTACTGTTGTTATTCCTATTGGGTTTATGTTTTACTGTTATGGTACGCATTATCAAAAGTGACTTGTTATTTAGAACAGATTTTGTGCGTTATACCTTAATGCCTTCTGGATCTAACACAACAACAAAGGTTTCATTCCACCAACAAAGACGAAATACCAGTCCGTAAGTTTTAGATCTGAAAATAAATTCGATAAAATTATAATCACTGTTATTATTAGTTTGTTTCAGAATCATCAGAAAATCATTTAAATATGATAACTCATATTCTAGTCAGAGATACACCAAGCTCTTATAGAAGGACAAGACAAATGAAATTTAAAATTATTGAGCAAAATAGCATATTCTAGTGTTTAAAAGACGATGCAGAGAAACAGTTGATACTGTGAACATACTTATTTTTGCGCACTTAAAGCTTAGCGCATTAATGAATTTCAACAGATTAGCGCACTGATGAATTATTTCAACCACAAAATATTCAACATAGAACAACATGTAGGAAGTTCAATATTTAGCGCAAATATCAAAGTGCTAGAAGAAGACTACGGCTGTAATATGTATGTTTACAGTATGTATCAAATTTTAATTCTAAGAAAAGATATGTTGTCGTAAATCTGCTAGGAGGACGGCTTAATTAAGTTGTTCACAACCAAATTATCAGGTTTAATGTATGCATTTATACACAAAATAAAACATTTAGTATTCACTGATTCGATATTCACAGAAATCCCGCACCTAACAAAATCAAAATTTGTATGTAGTTGTATCTTCTTCAAAGACAAACACTAGTCCAGAAATCCTATATTTCAACAGAATGCTCAAATTAATCGTAAACATTTGATTTTATCCTGTAGTAATTTCTATTGTAATTATATTACTGCAAATGTAATAAAACATAAACAAAAAACAGGTAAACGTTCAGTAAAATCACTCATTTTCGTGGGAATACTTAATTTCGTTGATTTCGTAGATAATCTTCATCAATTAATTCATAGGTACAGGAAGTAATTATAAGTTTGACTTGAAGCTATTCTACGTTTGAGTTGGTACTTGTTATCCACGAATTCATGCACCCACGAAAGGGTGTGAGTTTTTTTCGGGCAACGCGAAATTTTGGCCCCACGAAAATATCTGATTTCACACCATTGTAAATATTTCTACAGGTTTCATTCATTTACTCACGTTTCTATAAAGTAGTCATCTATTATACCACCAGCAGCAATCACCTTTTCGATAGAAGGAATGTGTCCTCTCCAGAAACTTCAAAATATATATGTGTTTTATACATTATGAAATCCGTCCTCAAGTTTCCAGGATCAGTTTACTTCGATGAGTCATTTCTTTTTAGAATAAGTGCATCTTAAATGTCGATAGCCTTCGTTCTTAGATTTAATTTGTTAACTCAACGACAATATATGTTTTTTAAAAACAACATCATAAATTATGCTGTAAATGATAGTTGTCATTTCAGATAAATGCTTTTCAACATATTAGTTAGATGGAATACATTATCATATATAATAGCCATGCATCAACGTATTTATCACAATTAACAAACGTCTATAAACTATGTTTGTCAACATTCTTTATCTTCAATAGTACATGTATGGAATCATAATTTTCAGTTATTGGTTTTTTATAAAAATAATGTCATTAGGGTGTTTTAAAAACACCTTATATATTCAAAAACCGGTTATACTATGTCATTTTTAATCAATATATCACTTGCATATCTAAGGAAGCTCGTCATTGGCTTGGACATTTTTATCTGGCGGCCGCGCCGCCACACACAATATGTGATTATTCTTATTGCCGCCAGATGAATATGCGCCTGCTGTCCCCATCAATTAAAGAAATGGTGTATTGTACATCATAAGGATCATTTGAGCTCTGACCCTTTAACCTTCACCGATGACCATCAAAATCTACTCAGATGTAGAATAAAATGTAACCATACTATAGTATAGATTTAAACTGACTTCATAGTAGGGTTTGAGAGATATCTTATACATAAGCTATTCAAGATCTTTGCCCGTGAATTTCGACCTGTTTCCAAAGCGAATCATCATGTAATATGCTGTAAATTCTTTTTAGTCTTTTTTGATAAATAAGTTTTCAGTATACATGTATTTGTGAAATGGCATACATTTTTTTAATAGCTATAAATCCTACTGGAATATGAGGCATAAATGTCTTTTCGAAAACTTACCTTAACAAACGACAACCAATAACTAACCAAGTGTAGAACCTAATGTGACCATACTGAAGTGCAAATATGAACTGTATTTGTGCATAGTTTAATGAGATACCTTGTAAACAAACATTTATGTATTACTGATGGACGGACGGACGCACACAAACAGAGTAACGGACGTACACATGACGGACTAACTTACAAAGTGATTACCCCTAGTCCTGGCAGTTGAAGGCATACCTTCCTAATTTTTCCCACATTTGTCTTGTAGTGTTTGTGAAGACCATACAGAGCCATTCATGTATATCTGTATTTAGTAAGTGAGAGTCAGGGACATTTCCTATAGGTCCCTCGCAACAAGTAAACACAAAACATATGATACATATTTCAAATGTTAAGAAAGCTATCTGCGTAGCGAAAAACTAAAATATCAAAAATTCTTTCTTTTTTTATCTAACATTTTTGTTCTGTTTAGATTGTCATGTTTTAAGTTTGGCTCTCGGCGGGGCCTATTTCACTGTAGCGAGTATCACAAGCTGATTTTGTGGCACATATGTCTGCAGTTCTATACACAAAAGTGTGCATGATGTGCACGCCATTACTGCACCTCATATCAGTAATGTTAAAAATTCCCCCCAGTACAATGGAATATATGGTACACGTCCTAATTCGTATTGCATGAAGCTGTGTTGTAGATATAATAGCACCTTGATCTCTAGCAGATGACTTGTGTTCATAATTCCCTCCTAAATAATTTAAATTTTCTGCCAAATATAACTGCATCGAAAGTGTATGTCCTAGTTTTATTGTCACAGAAAGTTTTGCACTGCCATTATAACATTTAAGATATATTCTTCTTCAGAGCAATTCCAAATTGAAAATGGCAAAGTATCATTTGCTTTTACTTTTAAATCACAACTATGCAAATTTATTAGAAATAAAGCGAAACTGTTCTTTAATTGTGTTGCTCAAGAAGATATAAATCTTGATTCTTCTGTTTGTAAATAAATCTTTTTACATCAAAATTAAAATAACGAAGGCATGTGCACTCATAAAAGGCAGGAGCGAGCAAAACTATTTTGTTGAATATGGGGAGAAATGTTTTAAAAAGAAATAATAATAAATATGACATGTCTGTCATTAATTGCAGACAGTGCATATTAAACAATGCTTTGTAATACTAACCTGTCCCTAGGGGGCCCTGGGAGGTGATCAAACTTTTGATGTTGCCGATGAAAAAACAATGCTACAGAGACGAATATGCAAAGGAACACAGCGAAACCAATGCCAAAGACTTCCATGAATAATAGAGCCATCTTTAACGCGTAAATCTGTTACGTTCCTTATGAGATGTTTTTACAGTCAGAGACATAATCGTAAGCAATATCGAGGTCACGACATCCGGTTACGTATATATACGCCATTATCTGATAAAATTCTACTACGAAAGCTCTGAAGGCCTTGTGAATTACCTTTCAAAATGACTCCATATTTGCTTACAAAGATACCTCAGTTCGTTTTCGGTATAATTATACCCAAACTTATTGGAGAGATTATCTTCTTTTACCCTTTGGCTCTAAAATGGTACCTGGCTTTATTTACAGTATAATTTTTACCGCCACTTATTTGACGGAGTATACAAGTTTACCTTTTGGCATGCAAAGATACCTCGCTTGATTTATATGATAATTATGCCCCAAATTTTTGACAGATTTTATAATTTAACCCTTTGGCATACACATGTTTGCTTGCTTGATTTACGGTATAATTTTACCCCAATTTATAGGAAGGAGTATATACTAAATACAAATTGAAAGCTTAACGTGTTGCCTTGTGGAACACCAGAATATCATTTATAATAAAACGGTGTTTCAGTGATTAGTTTGTTTGGAAGCAATATATGCATCAAGTACTAATTCGATTGAAATTCCACCACATGTTTGCATTAAGGTCTTGTACAGGTCCTGTTAAATGCGACGTAGCCTAAATTATGTTCGAGCTCACCGCTGATGACTTCCAAGTTTCGGATTTGACTGCGTAATCCCTTGATCTGATCTGTCCCCAAAATGCAATTTTTTGCACAAATTTTGATATCCTGTGGAGGAGCTCACGGCGTTCCCTGAATCAGTCCTTTAATTTTCAGGAGCTCGCATAGACATCATTTTAGATGTTAAACAAAATCCCCGTTACCACCATCCGACATAACATTAGCTCAATATCGTTAACGCCCAAAATGAACAAATGACAAATTGTATTAGGCAGATAATATTCAAATAGCAGATATCTCAATAATTCATTTGATTCTAAAAAATTTTTTAGTAGAACATGACCATCGTTGTAATTGTATATGTGTAAGTAAACTAAGTTAATTGCTCTATGCGTCCGTAAAAAAATATTTGCAGGACATCTTATACACTCTTCAACAGGTCGAGTTCATCTTTACCATTTTATCGACACTTCGTAAGATTTTTGTTTCCATCGGTCAAGGTTACAGGGTCAAAGGTCACTCTCGACCGACTTTTGAAGTAAATAGAATGTGCACATGATATGGTAATATCAAGTTCTACACCTGATTTGGTTTTGGTGCTCATCACTTAAGAATAAAGTGTCAAAATTTCGACTTGATAACTTCTGTTTAGTTTCGGTGTAAGCTGAACCAAGGACCAATTTCCAATAGCTACACAAAGATTTTTCAAGTTTAATTGTGAATTACTTTATTTCAAATATGATTAAGGTTCAACAAGCCCCCTAAAAGATGTAATAGTCACCCTAAATTTCAACCCCCTGGCAAGTCATATTCAAATAT